>JAJOOS010022357.1:0-31069 GCA_029582725.1 Solanum chiquidenum | reverse complement strand
ATGAAACAAAATTTACTCTTGCTGGTTCACCTGTTGGATTAGAGGTGAAGAAGCTAAAGGTAGTACTTGTGAAGAGCTTGATGAGTGTTGTACATGATGCTGATCATGTTGTACCTCTCTGTTCTTAGGGAAAATGAGTGTAATGAATGGACCACTATTCTCCTCATGATCTTTACACATCTTTGAACTTGATGAAACTTCAAGATTTTGATCAAATCTTCTACAAAACTTGTCTTCTGCATCCCTCAAGAATTGAAATGTTGGTGGAGGTGAAGAATTTGACCTTATAAACTTGTTGAACTCAGCATCACTTGCTGATTCAAGAAAAGGGTTGAAATTGAAACCATTTTTTGACATAACAATAGGACTTAAAGGTGGAGTAAAACAAGAAGGTGAAGCAAGTGGTGTTAAAAATGGAGTTTCAACATTTAGACACAAATCACTCAAACTTCTAGTTCTTGATCCTTTTCTACTCTTGGATTTTCCATCTTCAGACTCCAAATCCTCTTTAGTTTCCTCTTTGATAGTAAACAAAAATCTTGGTGGTCCACAAAGTCCCATAAACTCATTATCCATTGAGTCATCATCTCCAAAGGGTTTGAACCAAAAATCACTACTTGAATCCACATTTGACCCAACTTGAAGTTGAAGTTGTGTTGGTTCATGGACTAATTGTGTATCAGATGAACAAATTTCTTGGGATTTTAAAGCATTGGGAGTAGTCAAAGAAGTTGTTGAAGGTTTACCACAAAACATATAACAAAACTCTCTTGCTTTGCTACTATTGCTATAACCATCTTCAAGATTTGTTTTTAGAATCCTATTTTTCCACCATAACAAGTAGTAGAGCTCAGCAATAAGAGCTAACAAAAGACAACCAAATACCACACTTAAAGCAAGTCCCACTGAACTTAAAGATTTCATCTTTACATCTATTTGAACCAAAATCAAGAAACTTAAAAAGACACAATATAAAAATCCAATCTTTACATCTATTTGAACAAAAAATCAAGAAACTAAAAAGACACAATAAAAATCCATCTTTCACCTCAAAGATTTCATTTTTACATCTACTTGAACCAAAATCAAGAAACTAAAGACACAAAATAAAAATCCAATCTTTCACCTCAAGATCTTTGCTTTGAATCAAGAATTGGTTTAGAGAGAAAAAACAGATGGAGACAGCTAGTTTTCTTTAGTGAAACTATAGTAAAAGCAAGAAAACAAATTCAAACCAACAATTAAAGAAAAGGACTAAAAAGTAAGAAAAGATTTTGCCTTTTTGCTGATCATCAACTTACTGAATGATGATATACATGTTATAGAGAAAAACAACAAAGGTTTATTACTAAAACACCCATGGAATCTAAGTTAGCAGATTTGGACACTCATTAACTTAGTTTTTTAATTAGAGAACTAATAAAGCTGATTTAGGGGGTTTATTTAATTTGTTTTTATATTAAGGTAAATATTAACTAAAGAATTGACCAGATGATTTGCACGGATGGTAAGCACTCTTCATCTCCAAGCTCGAGGTTATGAGTTTGAGTTCTTGAAAAGACAAAAAAAAGTGGGAGCTCCTAAAAAGAGATTTTAGCGAAAGAACAATATATGTTCAAGGTTAGGAGTTTGAGTTTGAGTCCTTCAAAAGACAAAAAAAGGTGAGAGCTCCTAAAAAGAGATTTTAACGAAAGAACAATATATGTTCATTGATATAATTAAGGGCCTTTTGGTTTTAATAATAACAAGTCCCGCTAGAGATTTATATGTCAACAAAAAAAATATATAGAAAACTTCTAATACATATTTTCATTTAGTTGAAAATGTATTTTAGTCTTATTAATAGTAACATTTAATTCATGTCCTATATTTTCTAGATTTTTTTGTTTTCCCAAAACAAAATTATAAGCCAATAAAAATATAGAGACATAATACTTTGTATTTTTAATATAGGTTTAAGTTGCACTTAAGTAAAATGACATGATCAATAAAGATTCACATAGTTAACTCAGTCTGTTTAGAATTGAATTGTGATGTTATTGTTAATGATGATCTTTGAACTCGTTTATGCGCATCTAAATTGTCTACCAAATATATATTACCTCATATATCTTAATAGACATCAAATAACTCTTATCACCAAAACTTAGATAAATTAAAAAGATTACCTAATATTTCTCATCTCTATTATTACTTTAAACTCCAATCTCCCATAACTATTACTTACTTCATTAATTATTATCTCACACATTCATTTGAATTCAAATGAGTAATAAGAGTGAGGATTGGAGAGAGTAGGAAAAAAGTAGGTAAAAACCATTGTACAGTTTCTCTGTTTTTGGTACAATTTGAAGAAAAATTGTCTAATTTATAGTACTTTATAATAATAAGGTCACATCTCTCTAGAGATGTTCACATGGGCTCACTTAGAAAAGTGCCCTATCTTTCATCAATAGTTTCTCTTTTACCCTTTCCTTTGGCCATTTTGTTTACCCTTCCTTTTCCTTATCCCTCTTTCTTTGTTTTCTTTGGTTTTTTCGTTCGATATTTGTTTTGAAATTTAATTAATTTAAATTTATATTGAAAAATCTTGCTTCTAAGGTAAAACGCTTTTTATTAAAGGTGATTTTATTCTCAACTCAAACTCGACACCTTTAATAAGAATGGAGATGTACTTATACACGCGCCACACTTTTAGTTGGGAGTAGCTATTCTAGTTCATTTGCATAGTATTTGAAAAAAAATGATGAGGTTAAGTTATAGGTAAGAATGCTACGGTTTTTGACAAATGTTCAACTTGTATAGCAAATATAACATATATTATACTTGAAAATTTATAAATAGGGTAGAAAAGGATGATAATAGTAAAGTGGGGAACAAGGTTTTCTTTATTGGGCTCTACCTAAAAGGGAATTTACAAGAATATGCATATCTTGAATATGTGAGGATAGTTTTATCATAAAAAAAAATAGAATTTAGTGACGAACAAATTTTGTGACTAACCTATAATATCATCGCAAGTTAATTAGCTTCAAAATGGTTATTCACCTCTAACTTTAACTTAAACATAGTTTCCTTCTTCTTCTTCTTCTTTTCGTGAGACACGCCTTGACAATATATAGTTGTTGATTCTATTACATGTATCAAGGACAACTGTGAAATAAAATAATGAAATATGACGATAATTTACTTTTATTAAAATAACTTAAAATCATAAATTACTCGTTTCTTTCAAAGAATAATTAACCTA
Organism: Solanum chiquidenum; assembly: GCA_029582725.1. Taxonomy (NCBI): domain Eukaryota; kingdom Viridiplantae; phylum Streptophyta; class Magnoliopsida; order Solanales; family Solanaceae; genus Solanum; species Solanum chiquidenum. The sequence continues at coordinate 27,819 of JAJOOS010022357.1, read as the reverse complement.
AATAGTTGCTAGATCGATAACTTAATTACTTAAACTAATTTTTTTTTTAACAAATATATAATATAGGTATAATATATATTTAGTGAAGAATTTATGTATATCGATTAGGAAAAATAAACGGTCAATAATTTGGCAAACTATTTGGGTAAAAACCCTATTTCTAAATCTATTAGATCTAACATAAGCTACTTTTGGTAGGGGTCTATTACTTAAGTGTTGCACCATTTATAACACTCATTAAAATGGGACGTATAATCCAACTGCTTTTTCTTTCCTATTTCTATATTATTTTATTCGATATTTATACTAAGACTCGATTAAATTTAAAACCGTATATTATAAGGCTCATTTTTCGAGATAACACTTCCAACAACAAAAAAAATTCATTTCCGAAACTTTTAGTTAATAATATAGAGATCTCAACTATCTTACTACGACCCTACCCTGATACTTATGCATGACATTGGCTTATGAACAACATTTTCACGTGCACTGACCTTTCAACTTTCAACCCCCACAGTACGTTTTAATTTATACTTTAATTTACCTTTGTTTTAGTTTATATTAATTAGTTAGCCTAAAATGCTTTATGACAATGATTAATTAATATCATGTTTACGATTTAATAATTTATGAAAAGGTTATGATCGCCATCTTGTTGTCTATTTTTCATGGATTTGCAAATTTCACGAATGAAATTTTAGGATATTGGTATGAGATCGATAATCTCGATAAGAGTGATATTTCAATCTTTCTTCTTACAACGTATTGATTTGATCAAATAAGCGGGATAAAGCATGTTATTGCCAGAAGCAAAATCATGTATACAATCTTCTGATTGTTCTAGAGCTATTCAAAAATATTATTTTTTTAACTAGAAACAAAATCTATTTACAAATAAAACATATTCATTCAGGAGTTTTCACGATCTAATCATAAATGATGCAATCATTAAAAAAAATGTTTTTTTCGAATTTTGTCTCTAACTCACTTGACTAGTAAATTCAAAAACAATCACTTTATAGCCATTGTCGTAGAATTTTGAATTACACAAATAACATTTTATGCCAATGACTATTTTTCAAAAAGATATAATTGAAAAGTGGCTAGTAACCGCTAATTCCGAATATAAATAGACTTAGATGGGACTCTAGTTGGGGATCTCTTATATCATTTTTGTAAGACATCCTCTTAATCAAGGGTCATTTACACTTTTGTTCTTATTTGTATTAGTCTTTAATTTATACCCTCGTTATAAGTTTATGTTTTGTATTATAATATCTCATAAGTTATAATCAGACGCGACTTTAGTTTTTAAAGAACGTATGTCTCACTAAGCTAGCATATTTGAAGAGCAAAAATTAAAGATTAATTCATTTGAAAGACAAGACGTGCGATTTTTTCGAGAAGTGTGTAAGTGGAGGAATCCAATGATTTTGGCAAAAAGGATAAGAAGAAGTTTGTGGGGAACAAAGTGGGCCTTTAATAAAGTTAGTCTTATCAATAATCAGGCCCACATATGCCAATTTCATCAAAATGGGCCTTTAATTTTGTCTTATCATTGATATGGGCCTCATATGTAATGGACTTATCACCAGGGCCAGGAATCTTGATGGGCCCAGAGTTTTATTTGTGCATATTTGCACTAATAGTGCACAAATAGCCAATTTGAGGATTCTTATTTAAAGCATAATCAAAATTCATGAATTTTTGTAAGTCTATTCGTTTTAGAATTAACAATGTTTTGTCAAAATTAAGTTTCAGACAAAATAATTGAAGCTTTTGTATAAATTTTACTCAAATATCTGAAGCTGGTTATAACACTCTTTTTTTTTTCCGACTTCAAATCTTGATCGAACCCTTCTCAAATCAACACAAAAGGCCCACAAGTAGTTAGCTTCACTCAACTAGTTTGATTGGATACAAAAAAATTAAAAAACGAAGAAAAAAGAGAGGACCTAGCTCAACTTTTTAAAAAAAATTATTATTTCTTTAAATTAAGGAAACTCAAAAGAAGAGAAGTGGAATCATTTATGCAACAATATACTAAAAGAATATTGACACTTTAATTTTGGGTCACATATGGTCCAAGTTTAATATAGTATGGTCCTTTGCATCTTAGTCTATTTCTGAATATGATTCACTTTCCTTAGGTTAGGTATACCACAAGAAAGAAAATTTCTTTATTTTTAATCAGCGATGAGTCTTTAAAAATGAGAAAAATCTTTTTTGGAGCTTCGCCCTTCATAATAAACCATGCAATATGCAAATTCAAATTATTGAATCACAATATAATATTAAATACTGAATGAAAAATCGAAAAGAAAAAATATACACAAGAAAGTGTTGATTACAATATTAGATTATGTTTATTAGCGATAAAGATAAATTCCATTGAAGGCGTCCAATTTAATACATAAAGTAATTTTTGATGTATATATACCATATATTTTTGTATATGTTTCATATAATTTTTCGATGGAGAATATGTTCAATTAATCAACCCTTCATTTTATGTGGCTACGTTACTCATGAGTGTATTTATTGCACCAAAACATATAAGTTAAAAAAGAAGAAGCTTCATTTTATAACTTTAAAGAGTGGTATGTATAAATTAGCGAGTGATCAAAAGTTTTCTTGATACATATATTGCTCGTATATTGTTAAATTTTATAGATAATATATTAAATTATAGATCGTCTAACCTTTGTTATTACTTATAAAATTTAAAATTATGTTATTAATATTTTCTTACAAGTTTTTAAATTTATTTAAAAGGAATTCTTAAATCATAATCTAAAAGGTTTTTAAGTTGTGAGAGAAACAAATAAAATAATCATATGCTAAACAAATAAGAGACAAATTAGAGAAATTTCACTTGATGAATTAAGATGAACTTGAATATGATATCATGATATAAAAATAAATATATTAAGTCTAATTCAATTCTGAGAATTATGTGGATCACTTAAATCATATCAAAAGATTAATTTTCTATATCCACTTGACGTGTAACTTTAACAATAAATAGAAACAACAAATTTCAAATTTAATTAAGTTGATTAAATATAGTAAAAATTCTCAATGAAATAATCTAAAGTTAAAACCTTGAATCTGCTTTCCTATCGAGGTGGCAACCTCTTGATTATACCATCAAGATGTGGTAGATGAGATTACTAGATGTCTTGAGTTCAAGTTTAAGACAGTAATTTTTTTTTTTTTGATAGAAAACACTTTCATCATATGAGTCCTACACTACACAAATTTAAATTAATCAACTCTAATACGAAATTACAAATATTGGACCTCGAGTGAAAAAAAATATATGTAGGACCACTCTAATGTTCTACATTATTATGTTTTCAATCTGTTAATAACAATTGAAAAAAAAAAATCCTCAAATCCAATCTCATCCACAAAATTACCCTTTGCACTGCTCTCCATAATCTCAATCTTCAATCTCCTCTAACTCACTATAAAGTTGTTTATGGCTTCAGCTTCTCCTTCTCAAGCTAGTCTTCTACTTCAGAAACAACTCAAAGGTATTGAATTTTTTGCCACTTTTTTTGTTATCAACTCAAAGGGTGTTTTAGATTTTTGTTGTTTCCATTAATTTGAATGTAAAGATCCTTGATTTTTCATATTTTTGTACTCATAATTCATTATATGGACTGTTTGCTTAATTGGGTGTTCTTGATTTTTGTTGTTTACTTTAATTTGTATGTAAAGATCCTTGCTTTTTCATATTTTTGTACTCATAAATCATTATATTGACTGTTTGCTTAATTGGGTGTTCTTGATTCTTATGGCTGAGATCCTTGCTTTTTCTTCATTCTGTGCTCATATTCATTTTATGGACTGTTTACTTAAGTGGGTGTTCTTGATTCTTATTGGTTTCTTTAATTTGAATGTAAAGATCCTTGCTTTTTCTTGTGTTTTGTATTGGTATTCATTCTATGGACTGTTGGCTTAATTGGGTGTTCTTGATTTTTGTTGTTTCCTTTCATTTGAATGTAAAGATCCTTGTTACTTCAGAAACAACTCCAATGTATGATTTTTTTCCCCTTTATTTTGGTACTTGTATTTCATTCTATGGTCTGTTTGCCTAATTGGATGTTTGTAATTCTTATTGTTTCACTTTCAGATCTCTGTAAAAAACCAGTTGATGGATTTTCAGCTGGTTTGGTTGATGAAATCAACTTATTCGAATGGAGTGTCACCATTATTGGACCCCCGGAAACTTTATAGTGAGTTTTTACTTGTATTAGTTTAAAGATTTTTTTTTCCTTTGATTTGATGTTGAAGTTCTTTGGTTTTTTCAATTTGTTTGGTTGTTGATGGATTTTTTTCTTCGATTTGATGTATGCTCGATTGAATAAGTTTGTGTTTCTTATATGTTTATGAAAATTTTGGGTCTTGGATTGTTTTCTGATTCAGTGGATGCTGTAATTCTAATAAAAACACCATGATATAAGGTCTGGTAAGTTTTGTGAGTTATAGTAGGTCTTAATGTACACGAGAAGTTGTAATTTCGCGCCTAGTATAGCTTTTATATGTTGCTCGGTTCTGGAGCTTTGAATTACTAAAGAGCTTCTGATTAGATACATTTTCTGATCTGGTAAATATTTAGAAACTTATTTAGTATGATGATGAAATGATATGAGCTAAAATGAAGAAGTGGGGATTCATATAGCCGACCCCAACTTATTTGGGACTGAGGCGTAGTTGGTTTTATAATGTTTAGGACCTTGCGTCCAACTTTTCCCAAGGGCGAACTCTCTATCGACCATTAGAAACTTATTTAGTATGATGATGAAATGAGCTTAAATGAAGAAGTGGGGATTAATATAGCCAAACTCAGCTTGTTTCGGACTGAAGCATAGTTGTTTTTGTTGTTGTAATGTTTAGAACCTTGCGTCCAACTTTTCCCGAGGGTGAACTCTATCGACCATTAGAAACTTATTTAGTAGTATGATGTAATGAAATGAGCTTAAATGAAGAAGTGGGGATTCATATAGTCAACCCTGACTTGTTTGGGATTGAGGCGTAGTTTTTTTTTTTTTTTTGGTTGTAATGTTTAGAATCTTGCGTCTAATTCCCGAGGGTGAACTCTCTATCTACTGTATTTCTCTTCTCCTGGAAGTTCAATGTGAAATGAAAATCAATCAATCTACACTCTCCTTGGTCTCAAACTAATCTCCAAAGTTCCTTGCTGAAATAGGTACCACTAACTTTTCACATTACCCTGTCTCTGGCTTTTAATCATATTCATAAACCTTTTCCCGTCCAAATTTTCCAATCACCTTTTATTACTCTTTCATCTGTGTTTGATGTAGCTCTGATGATTCGCCTCACCCATTTTTACTCTTAACTAAGAAACTGAAAGAAGCATCCTACACAGGTGGGTAGATAGAGAATACCTAGGGGGGTGAGACTCTCTTCAAGGAACTCAGCAAAATATCTCCCTAATTTCAGGAGAAGGGGTGTGCCTCCTCAGAAAGGAGGTCGGAGTGACCAGGCCCGACTGTTTAAACTGAAACTCATGCTCATTCTTGGTTGACTAAGCAGCTTAGCAATCGTAATCCATATTTCCTTTTAGGTAGTTTATGTTGTTCAAGTTGATGACTTTAGTTAAGAGTAGATATTTCGTCATTTCCAGTGTTTACTTGTGCATTAGGTTGGGTCAGAAAACATTTCCTAACTTTGTGTAATTGTTGCAACTGCAGTGAGGGGGGTTTCTTTAATGCTATCATGAGCTTTCCTCAAAATTATCCCAACAGTCCACCAACTGTTAAATTTACCTCAGAGGTTTGGCATCCTAATGGTACGTAAGCTACATATATATTTCGGAGAATTAGTGAAGTGATTGATCTTCAGTACCATCATCGTCTCATTATTTTTGGCTCTATCGCAAAATTCTGGTTCGATATACAGTTTACTCTGATGGAAAGGTCTGCATCTCAATTCTTCACCCCCCTGGTGATGATCCAAATGGTTACGAGCTTGCTAGTGAGCGTTGGTCTCCTGTCCATACGGTATGAAAATCTGTTATTATTTCAAGTACCAAAGAAAAGAAAATAGTCTTGAGCTATGTTGCTCGGGCTCTCCAAAAATATTGTCGCAACTTTCATCCATATCGTATTCTAAAAAAAACTACTTTTGGGAGGATCTGACACGCACCTGTCGGTATTTTTGAAGAGTCCGGGCAACAGAGATCTTGAGGACCTAGGATCTCAATTTTTGCTTTATTATTTTGTACTATTTGGCTGGTCTTCTCTTCTATGAGACTGCATTTAATTGTCAACTATCTCGAAACTTCTGGTACTTCTCCAATTCAGAATCATATGGAATTTTAGATCACCTCGTCTTTAAGTCCATATTTTGAAGTAACAGCATGTTCATTGTCTTCTTTCTATGTATATACACGAAATAAATGTTTCCGCCTTCTTTTCCTTTTTATTAGTAAAATAGATGTTCCCACTTCCTTTGGTAAAAATGGTTATGGTGTTGGTTCTCGTAAACTTATCTTGTGGTTTAGCTCACTTTACGGGAATGAAGATCTATGGTAATATTAGTGTAGATCTATAGTAGCAATTCCAAAAGTGACTGGTGTCCAACAACTAGAAAAATATCCAATTACTAGTACAAGTTGGACAACTTTTTTTGAAATTTAAACAAGGTATTGGTTTAAACTTGACTTTAACTATATCAACATCTCTGTCAAAATTGGAATATAGGTCAATAAATTAATCACTAGTTACATCATAGGAGTGATTCCTCCTATTTTCATATAACGTTTGGTAATATTGTAACTGGAGGACCACTGCCATACCGACCTGTTTTCTTTCGTGTTATTTCTAAAATAACTTCTGTGAAACCATATGTGATTCAACCCGAGGAAAATTCAAAAGAGACACATTTTGTCAGGCTTGAGTCTTGACTGTCTGACCTATCCGAACAGTTCATGAATTGTGCTATTTGATGCAATTCAGTTGCACACTTTTTTGTTTCTAACTCATCCACAAAGGTTTTATAGTCTGCTAGACAATTTGGTCTATTTCTTTTAACAAACTAGACATAAGAATCAGATTATCTAAAATAATTTGTTGTTCTCACCTTTTTCGTAGCTCAGAACTCTTTTTTAACTATTATTTGGGCCTAAAGGCTGCATCTTTTTGTTTCATTCGTCACTTTGCCACATAACTCGCATGTGAACTACACATGCTTTATGTTTTATTTCTTTTCTTAAAATTTATTTTGTGTTATATCGGGGAGTGGGAGTGAATGGGAAGGGGATTCTACACACGCTCAATTGTGGAAGGCAGGGAAGTTTACCGAGTGAGCTAACCTTCAACCCCTTATGTTTTTGAATGGTTGTCACTGAAGGGCTAATAGGCACATTTTGAACATACATTAGGTGTCTAATTGGAAACAATCTCATTTGAGATGTCTAAATGAATATACGGGGAAACTTTAGGCGACTTCCATGTATTTGGCCTTTTCCTATTGTGGTGGGCATTTAGAATCTTGTTTCTTTCAGAAATTCCTTCTTTGATGTTGTATACCTTTAACATCTCTCTATATGGGTATATGATGAATTGATGATCCCCTCTTTTAAATGGTTGTGTCTTGATGTGGCAAATTACATTTGATAGCGTCACATGGATCAAATAGGAAAGCGATGCAATTCACGAGCTTTTGACAACTATTACCTTGTTTGCTTCTCATCTTTGCATTTCCATGTTCCAATGGTGTTTCATTTGTGATTGTTGCTCCCAATTGTTCGCGTGAAGATCATTTGTTGTGTGCTATTTTCCCTTCAAACACACAACTTCTCTATGATAAAAAATTTGACTGGTTATATGATATGCAGGTGGAGAGCATAATGTTGAGCATCATATCAATGCTTTCAAGTCCTAATGATGAGTCTCCAGCTAATGTCGAAGCAGCTGTAAGTAATCCAATTTATGAACTTCTTTTTTCCCACTTGTTCCCTCTGAACTGCGCTGCATTGCGTCCTCCTGGTGTGGGTATAACTTCCGAGATTCACCTTACCATATGGGGTCAAAAGGCCAAAATGAGTGATTTTAGTCCTTAGAAAAAGAAATTTGATTCTTGAACCCCTTTTAACGTCATGTCACATCGAGGTACTGAAGGGAAAAAACAACAAAATTCAATCCAATTTATCATAATTGATTGGTTAACCGTACTCTGAAACCATCTCTTCAGGGATAGTGAAAGATGTTCTACTTGAAATATTCTTGTTATTGCCTCGACTCAAATTCCCCCGAAAGTGGATTATGCTCTAATAGCTCCAAGTAAATTAAATACCTGCATTAGGATACAAATAAATTTACAATGTTTCCCTTTTCAACTCTAAGGATGTATAGATCTCGTACTCGAGAATTTGTACGATGCCAAATCCTAATTTGAGTGTTCAAACTAATATTAGGAGCGACCATGGCCTGTTATTTTAGAGTTCTGCTGTTATCACCTTCTAACGCCTTTTTTTATACGTCTCTTACGCATATTGCAGAAGGAATGGAGAGACAACAGAGATGATTTCAAGAAAAAGGTTAGTCGTTGTGTAAGACGGTCTCAAGAAATGACGTAAAACTAACTTCTTTCGTCATCAGCTGTCGTCGATTGATACAAATGTAGAATTGCTTGTCAAGGCCATACCTCTCTGTATTAATATGCCTTTACGTTCCGCGAATTTGGTCATTGTTTTGCATTTTTTGTTATAACATAATTTTGGAGGTTCATTATTTCATAGCTCTAAAGATGTGTTTACTGCTGGCCTCACATTGTCTGTATTTCCCTTTGTAGTCTACTAGATGTTAATGTACCTCTCAGAAATGAGCTAAATGAATCTTTCTTATACTTCGATGATCATATTAATTTGTTGTAGTTACTGTTTCACTTTCGTTTATTCTTTTTTTGGACCGTTTTCCGTTGAGCCGAGGGTCTATCGGAAATAACCTCTCTACTCAGACTTGACCCTTCCTAGACCTCATTTTGTGGGATTATACTAAGTACATTGTTGAAAATTTGGCTCGTTCTTAAAGGTTTTCGCCAGAAATTAGCGATTTGTTTTCGTGGTGTGTAATAAACACTACCAGACATTGCCTATTTTCGTGATGTGAAATACTTTTCTCGTGTCAGCTATTATATTGTTCGGACTCTTCAAAAATAGCATTATAGTGCAATTTGGGATCATTTGCACTTTTGTCCTTATTTAATGTTGTTCTTTAATATATGCCCCTTTATAACTAACCATTTTCTTCCGAGGCGTAACTTTATATTTTCGTATCATAATATTTCACAAGTTATGCTCGGGTTATCAGACATCATTTCAATTTCTAAAGAACGTATGTCCCACTAGACATAACTTCGATTGCTAAAAGCAAAAAATTAAGGGAAAATTACGCGTATAAGCAAACATATACTAGTTAATTACTTAATATAGTTATAGTTTACCTTAATTACAATTCGCGGCTTACTTTTAACTATAATTACACAACTCAACTTTTTAGTTTTGTATAATTCGCGCATTTGTATAATTCATAATTTCTATAATATAATTTGTACAACTTTTGTATAATTCAGAATTTGTATAATATAATTTGTATAACTATTTGCACTTCTGATGTTGTAATTGTATAAATTCGTTATTTCGAGTTTATACAAAAATAACTTAATTATACAAATGTACCTGCGAATTATACAAATGAGGCAGCTTAAACTATAGCAACAACCCGTAAATATGCAAACTATAGCTATGGAGCATAATTAAGTTTATTATAGTGGCTATTTGTGAAAGTTTCCCAAAAATTAAAGATCAATCAATTTGAAAAGCAAAATGTGCCCCCGCCGATGTCAATTTCATCAAATGGGCCTTTAATGTTGTCTTATCATTGGGCTACATAGGTAATGGGCTTGTTACCACTTTGAAAGGCCCATAGCTTTATGTGTGTATATTTACACTATATGTCATTTTTCAGGGGAAAGTGCACAAATAGCCAATTTGGGGATTCTTATTTAAAGCATAACCAAAATTTATGAATTTTTAAAGTTTATAGAATTAACTTCAAATATATAGGTAAATCAAATTTTAGAAAAAATAATCGAAGTTTTTGTATAAATTTTACCCAAATATCTGAAGTTGGTCGCAACGATCCTCATTTATGCAACAATATACTAAAAGAATATACACTTTAATTTTGGGTCACATATAATAGAGAGTAATATGGTTCTTTGCATCTTAGTATATTTTTGAATATGATTCACCTTCCTTTTATTAGGTATACAAAAAAGACAATAACATTGGTTGTGATGAGATGAATGAAATTTCTTTTTTTTAATTAAAGGTTTTGAATTTGAGCTTCTAAAAATGAAAAAAAATCATTTTGGGAGCTTCATCATCAATAATGGGTCATGCAGTACACAAATTTAAATTTAATTGAACCACAATATAATATCGGACATCGAATGAAAAATCAGAAAGAAAAAAAGGTATACAAGGAAGAACTTATTGCATTATCAAAATATATTTGTTAGTGACAAAACCATAAATTTTATTAAAGATGGTCCATTTAGTATATCGTAAATTAATTTTTGACGTATATATACCATACATTTTCTTATATGTTTCATATAATTTTTTGATGGATGATGTGTTTTACTAGCCATGATATGTTACTGACAAATGAATTATTGCACCAGAATATATAAGTTAAATTTTCAAATATCTTCATTTTATAATTTTTAAAGAGTGGAATAAAGGCAATGTTCTAACATAAAGGTGATATAAATATATGACACATGAAGATGGCAAGAATTTGGTTCTTTGGACCATCCTATTTTAAACGGTTATGGTACGTGGCAATAAATTCAAAATTTAAATTTAATAGGTTTAACTTTTAAGATTTTACTGCTGAACTTGTTATATTTGTAATTATCGTGAGTTCATGACTTATCATGTTCTTTTTAACTTTTAGTAAAATCTCACATATATTTATGATTTATATTAAATATTGAATTCAGTTGAACCATTAATTATATGCTCCACCCGCCTCTGGTCATGCACGTTTCAGTACCGGCAATGTTAAGATAAATATACGAATTTTAATAAATATCTTTATTAAGAAAACCTTCTAAAAGATTTTAAACATTTTGATTGGAGTTTTTCTCTATTTTTTAATAAATAATGCGTTTGAATTGAAATTTGAAACTAATTGAAATGATGTAAAGGGTTTTTTATTATTTATTTTGTTTTTTGTTTTTTAGCTTTTGAACTATCGAGACTTAATCTTAATATAGTAACTTAAACACATTAAAAAATGTTGATTATGGTGGTCCTAAATACCAATTAAAGATATATACATTATCTTTAATCCTTTTTAACGTGGCGTGTAAATCAATTTTCATATTTTGATTATTCTATTGAATACTTGTTATAAATATTTTTAGCATTATTACTTAAAAATATAAAAGATGATTCAAAAAGCTAAGACTCACTTAAATGAAGATAGGCCATAAAATAGTTAAGAGGTAGTTTGTTTCAAGTTCACTCAACTACGATGAATTAAAATATTTTTATTGGTGCTAATTTGGATTTCAGGAGATGGAATAACATTAAATTCAATTATAATTTCTGAGTATAATTTTGAACCTTGATTACGATAAAATATTTGGTGAGGAGCACTTGTGTATTGAGGAATTTCATATTTAACTTTGAGAATGATTAAAAATTAAGATAGACTTGACTATGATAGTATGATATCAAAATAAATATCATGTCTAACCAGAACTATGAGAATCACTCAAAATTATATTAAAGAATTAATTTTCTATATTTACATCAAACCCGATGCATAACTTTTCAACAATATACACAAATAATAAATTTCAAAGTTAGTTAAGTAGATTAAATATAGTAAAAATTTCCAATTAAAATATATAAAGTTAAAATTTTGAATCTGTCTCTTTACACATATAGCAATCTCTTGATCATACAACCAAAATATTTGATGCAACGAATGAGATTACTTCTTAATCTGAAAGTCTCAATTTCGAGTCTTGATATAATAAAATATTTGATAGGAAACACTTCTATATTAAAGGATTTTATATTCAACTCGAGAATAATTAAAAATTAAGATATACTAAACTATAATATTATGAATGCAAAAACAAATATCAAGTCTAACCAAAACTAGGAATATCACTCAACAATAAATTTCAAATTCAATTAAGTAGATTAAATATAGTAAAATTTCTGAATCAAAATAGATGAAGTTAAAATTTTGAATTCGTCTCTACACAAATAACAATCCCTTGATCATATTATCAAAAATTTAATACAACAAAAAAAATTATCTCTTAATCAGAAGTCTTAATTTCGTATCCAATAACATATTTGACAGGGAGCACTTGTGTAGTGAGGGATTTCATATTTAACTCAAAGAATTAAAGATATTTACGCCTCCATTGCAGCCTTTCTTTGTTTGGTCTAAAAGAGTACTTATTTGACTTCTAAATTGAAACCTCTGCAGGGATTTGAATAGTTTGTATAAATCTACTGATTCTGTTTTTTGATTTCTTTGCCAAGAATCTCTCTGAAGTATAATGGCTTCAGCTTCTCAAGCTAGTCTCCTACTTCAGAAACAACTCAAAGGTATGGTTTTTCTTTCTTACTCATAGTATTTTGTTGTTGTTCTTTTATTTGAATGTAAAGATCCTTGCTTTTTCACTTTTTGTTTGTTGATATTCATTCTATGAACTGTTTGCTTCATTGGGTGTTCTTGATTTTTGTTGTTTACTTTAATTTGAATGTAAAGATCCTTGCTTTTTTACTTTTTCTTGTATGCATATTCAAACTATGGACTGTTTGTTTATTTGGGTGCTCTTGATTTTTGTTGTTTCCTTCAATTTGAATGTAAAGATCCATGTTTTTTTGCTTTTTGTGTACTCATATCATTCTATGGACTGTTTGCTTGATTGGGGGTTCTTGATTTTTGTTGTTTCCTTTAATTTGAATGTAAAGATCCATGCTTTTTTGCTTTTCTTGTATTCATAGTCAATCTATGGACTGTTTGCTTGATTGGGGATTCTTGATTTTTGTTGTTTCCTTTAATTTGAATGTAAAGATCTTTGCTTTTTTACTTTTTTCTTGTATGCATATTCAATCTATGGACTGTTTGCTTGATTGGGTGTTCTTGATTTTGTTGTTTCCTTTGATTTGACTTGAAAAATTCTTTCTTTTTCACTTTTTGTGTATGCATATTCAATCTATGGACTGTTTGCTTAATTGGGTGTTCTTGATTTTTGTTGTTTTCTTTGATTTGAATGTAAAAATCCTTCCTTTTTCACTTTTTGTGTATGCATATTCAATCTATGGACTGTTTGCTTAAATGGGTGTTCTTGATTTTTGTTGTTTTCTTTCATTTGAATGTAAAGATCATTGCTTTATTACTTCTCCTTGTATTCATATGCACTCTATGGACTGTTTGCTTGATTGGGTGTTCTTGGTTTTTGTTGTTTCCTTTAATTTGAATGTAATAATCCTTGCTTTTCACTTTTTCTGTACTCACAGGGAACGATCCATACTAGATCTGACCAACTGCCCGTCCTGCCTCCTCTACGTTCTTGATAGCCCATCTTTACATTCTATGATCTGTTTGCTTAATTGGGCGTTCTTGATTTTTGTTGTTTCCTTTAATTTGAATGTTAAGATCCTTGCTTTTTTGTTTTTTTGGTACTCACACTTCATTCTTTGGTCTGTTTGCTTAATTTGAAAGTGAAGATCATTGCTTTTTTGGGGAAGTCATATTCAGTTTATGGACTGTTTGCTTGATTGGGTGTTCTTTATTATTATCGTTTCCTTAAATTTGAGTGTAAAGATCCTTGCTTTTTCTAGTCATATTCATTCTGTGGACTCTTTGCTTAATTGGGTGTTGTTAAAGTTTGTTGTTTTCTTTAATTTGAATGTAAAGATCCTTGTTTTTTCCACTTTCAGATCTCTGTAAAAAACCAGTTGATGGATTTTCAGCTGGTTTGGTTGATGAAATCAACTTATTCGAATGGAGTGTCACCATTATTGGACCGCCGGAAACTTTATAGTGAGTCTTTACTTGTATTAGTTTAAAGATTTTTTTTCTTTTGATTTGATGTTGAAGTTCTTTCCTTTTTTCAATTTTGTTTGTTCGTTGAAGGGTTTTTGTCGTTGATTTGGTTTATGCTCGATTGAATAAGTTTGTGTTTTCTTATACGTTTATGAAAATTTGGCGCTTGTGATCTGTGCAGTAGGCTATAGTGTTTTTATGTTGCTCGGTTCTGGAGCTTTGAATTACTAATGAGCTTCTGATTAGATACATTCTTTTATCTGGTAATATTTAGAAACTTATTTAGTATGATGATAAAATGAAATGAGCTTAAATGAAGAAGTGTGGATTCATAAGCCAACCTTGACTTGTTTGGGATTGAGGCGTAGTTTTTTCGTCGCTGTTGTTGTAATGTATAGAACCTTGCATCCAACTTTTCCCAGGGTGAACTCTCTATCGACTGTGTTTCTCTTTACCTGGAAGTTTTGTGTGAAATAAAAATCAATAAATCTGCACTCTCCGTAGTCTCAAATTAATCTATGAAGTTCCTTGTGGGACTAGGTGCCACTAACTTTGCACATTACCGTCTCTGGTTTTTAATCATATACATCAACTTTTTCCAGTCCAAAGTTTCCGATCACCTTTTATTACTCTTTCATCTGTGTTTGATGTAACTCTTATGGTTCACCTCACCCATTCTTGATATTTACTAAGAAACTGAAAGAAGCATCCTTACACAGGTGAGTAGATATAGAATACCTAGGGGCACGAAACTCCTTGACTCTGTCCAAGGAACTCGGCAGAATAGCCTCCTAATGACAAGAGAAGGGATGCCTCCTCAGAAAGGGGGTCGGAGTGACCAGGCCCGACTGCTTATTACTGAATCTCATACCCATTCTTGGTTGTCTTAGCAGTTTGACAATTGAAATGCATATTTCCTTTTAGGTAGTTTTTGTTGTATAAGTTGATGACTCTAGTTAAGAGTAGATATTTCGGCATTTTCAATGTTTACTTATGCTATAGGTTGGGTCGGGAAAAAATTCCTAACCAGGTGTAAATGTTGCAAGTGCAGTGACGGGGGTTTCTTTAATGCTATCATGAGCTTTCCTCAAAATTATCCCAACAGTCCACCAACTGTAAAATTTACCTCGGAGATTTGGCATCCTAATGGTACGTAAGCTACATGTAAATTTCGGAGAATCAGTGAAACTGTTGATCTTCTGTACCATCATCTCATTAATTTTGGCTCTATCGTGAAATTCTGGTTTGATATACAGTTTACTCTGATGGAAAGGTTTGCATCTCAATCCTTCACCCCCCTGGTGATGATCCAAATGGCTATGAGCTTGCTAGTGAGCGTTGGTCTCCCGTCCATACGGTATGGAAATCTGTTATTGTCTTCTTTCCTATGAATATTCATGAAATGGATGTTCCCGTTTTCTTTTCCTTTTTATTGGTAAATCAAATGTTCCCACTTCCTTTAGTAAAATGGTTATGGTGTTGGTTTTCGTAAACGTATCTCTTGGTTCAGCTCACTTTACGAGAATGAAGATCTATAGTAGTAATTCCAAAAGTGACTGGTGTCATACAACTAGAAAAATATCCAATTACTAGCTACGTTACTCTGACTCTTCAAAAAACATCAATAGGTGTGTGTTGGATCCTTCAAAAAACGTCAATAGGGTGCGACAACATTTTTGAAGAGTTTTAACAACATAGATCACTAGTACAAGTTGGACAACTTTTTGGAAGTTTACACAACAATAAATTGGTTTTAACTCGACTTTAACTATATCAACGACATCTTTGTCAAAATTGAAAATCTAGGTCAGTGAATTAATTGATGAAGCTTTCTTATAACACCTAGTTGCAATCAATGCTCTTTCAGTAAATTTTAACTGGATTATTAAAGAGTCAAGAGTAACATGTTTCATGTTTGCGTAATGCACGGCAATTGCAGTCATGGTTAATAGTAAGACACAACATATGCAGGTCAAAATTGCATTTCCAAGTTTAATGGAATATCGTCGACATTAAACAATCTTCTTATGATGGATAATTTGCTTAGTTTTGACCTAAGGTACAAATAGTCTTTAGTGGAGATAGAATCTAATTATGAAAAATTTACAAAGCCAGGGAGTTCAGTACACACTTGCACGCACTCGCTCTCTCTCGTACAAGTCAGTCAACAACTGAAGACAGTCTGGACCCTCACCACCTCAAATCAGAATCCATGTGAATTTTACATGTGTCTTACCCTTGACATCATTTAAGAAACCTCGGTTAATCACTAGTTACATTGTAGTAGTGATTCCTTTTATTTTTACACCTACCTGTGTTTCTTTCCTCTTATTTCTGAAATGACTTGTGCGAGATCATACGTGATTCAGCCAGAGAAAAATTGAAAAAGACACTTTTGTCAGGTTTGACTGCGTATAACTGATCCAAACAATTCATAGATTATGCTATCTATATGGGCATGTGATGATCCCCTCTTTTAAATGGTTGTGTTTTTATGTGTCAAGTTATATTTGAGAGTGTTGCATGGGTGATAGGAATTAACGAACGAGTGAGCGAGCGCTGTAGTAAAACTGACCTTAGGAAAGTGATTCAGGTAGCTCAGCTGGCTAGAGCGAAGGACTGAAAATCCCCGTGTCAGTAGTTCAAATCGATGTGATTCATGACCTTTGACAACTATTACCTTTTTTCTTTTTCTTCTTTACATTCCGTGTTCCAAATCTTCATCGAGAAAATGTCGTTTGTACTCCTCTTTATTTTTCAAGATTGGGACGATGTCTCTTTTGTGATCGTTGCTTTTGATTGTTCGGCTGAAGTTCATTTGTTGTATGCTATTTTTCCTTAAGCACTCGACTTCTCTATTATGAAATTTGACTGGTTGTATGATATGCAGGTGGAGAGCATAATGTTGAGCATCATATCAATGCTTTCAAGTCCTAATGATGAGTCCCCTGCTAATGTCGAAGCAGCTGTAAGTAATCCAATTTATCGACTCTTTTTCACTTATTCCCTTTGAACTGGGTTGCGTCCTCTTGGTGTCGGGGTAGGGTAGGCACTATGTGTATTTCATATAACTCAAATACTTCTTATGTGGTTTCTAAGCGAGCTTTCTACTTAGCAATTAATATCCCAGGAAACTCTCTTTATAAAGACGTCTATTTGATACTGAGTTAAAATTTATCCCCCCTCCCAAACAAACCAGGGTCATATCACCATGAGGTATCAGGTTCCTATGATGCAATCGGGACTTATCGGCGAAATGAATCAATTTTGATAGTCCTTTGTGGTAGCGGAGGTAAAAAGTCCTAGGTGATTTCTTCTCATCTATTCAAGTCTTGATGGATAGAGCTATCCTGTATTTGTGTTGGTGGGATGTAGCAGGTACTATGTGGAATTAGTCGGAGTTCATGCAATCCGGCCTGGACACCGCAATTATTAGAAAAATTGATAGGGCCATATCATTTGAAGTGCATTGAAAAGATCATTAATATTCTCTTCTTCTGAACCTCTAAGGTCTTTTTACAATGTTTCTTGTGTTTCCCTTTTCAACTCTAAGGATGGATAGTTCTCGTGCCATCGAAACTTTATCCGATGCCAAATCCTAATTTTGAGTGTTCAAACTAATATCAGGAGAGACGACCATGGCCAGCATGTGCCCGTTATTTAGTTTTTTCTGCTGATGTGCTAACGCCTTTTTTCACGTTTCCTTTTCTGGCAAATTGCAGAAGGAATGGAGAGACAATAGAGATGAATTCAAGAAAAAGGTTAGTCGTTGTGTAAGACGGTCACAAGAAATGATGTAAAACAAACTTCTTTCGCGTCATCAGCTGTTGATCGATACAAATGTAGAATCGCTGTCAAGGTCATACCTCTCTGTATCATTACGCCTTTCGTCTTGCAAGTTCGATCGTTGTTTACATTTTTTTTGTTAAAACTTAGTTTTTGAGGTTCTTGCCAGTAAGTAAGATTTATTTTATAGCTCTAAAGTTGTTTAACTGCATAATGTACATCTCAGAAATGAGCTAAATGAATCTTTTCTTCTTATTATTAGAGAACTGATTATTTGTTTCATGAAAAATTTGTCTTTGTTACAATGTTTTGTTATGCTTTCACTTCCGTCTATTCTTTTTCTAGATTGCTTTAGATTGTTTTTCTCGAGTTGAGGGCGTATCGTAAACAGACTCTCTACCTCTGCAGTAGAGATAAGGTTTGTGTACACTTTATCCTCTATAGACCTCATTTTGTGGGACTACATTAGGTATGTTGTTGAAAATTTGGCTCATTAGTAAAGGGTTTCCCATGGGTTACCCGTCACAAACATTACACTGGATATGTTGTTGTTAGTCTGCAAGTCTAATTTTGTGTATCGAAAAAAGTCTCTCTACCTTTACAAGGTAAGGGTAAGACTACATATACACTACCCTTTCCACATATCACTTGTGGAATTACAGTAAATATTTGTTACTCTGCAAGTCCTAGCAACAACAATATTGTTGTCTATAGAGTCAATACATAAAATAACAAAGCATTGAAGGAATTTCCGACATGGACAAGAGACCGTTGCTCAGATGGTAAAAAACAACAATTCTATTTTCGTTTTTAGTAGCATCTAGCTAGATTCTTACGTTTTAGTTTAATCCGAGGATGTTCTCAATTTTAATTCGAGGATTGTTGTGGTTCGATTTTTTTAGACCCTGCGCAGAATGAGAGTTTAGTGCACCAGCTTCTTTTTTTTTTATACACCTAATATAATTGATCATTTCTTGTTTGTCAATATTGTCATGCTAAATAAACAAATAATTGTCTTCTTTTTTTTCTAAATAAAAAATTTAACATCAACCAATTTATTTATTTTAAAAATAATAAAATTTTGTTTTTTAAGTGTTAAAAAGTCATTCCTTTTTGCTTGGAAATTGGAAGACTTGACTGGCTTTTACTATTGTTTTTTTTTTTTTGACAATTTAATAGTTTAGTCAAGGGGTGCATGAATTATTTTTCATATATTTTAAATTCTCTCTATTGACAATTACCACATTTAAGGAGCTTTTTTCAAATAGAAAAAAAAAAGTATTCTAAAAAATACATTAAAAGCCAAAGTAAAAATAAGAAACGATAAGTGCATGTAATACAAGCTAGTGATTTTTTATCTGGTGTCCGCTATTTATATTAAAATCTCAACTAATTTAAATTTGTGTTATGCAACCAAAGTAGTAAATAAAGTATTATAATTGAAAGGGGAAAATGTTATTATTATTATATATAGAAAAAGGAAAAAAGATAAACGCAATTATTATATATCCATTTAAGATGGAAATCCCAAAACCTGAAAGGAGCGTCTAACAGCTTTAATATTATAGAAAACTACCAAACATTATAAATTTATAATCCGACCAATAAATCAGAGATCTCGAATTTGAGCCTGAAAATCAAATTATTTTTGCACCTATTTACTTAAGAAGTTTTAACACAAATTCAAATTATTCAGATCTCAAAATAAATATTTTCTCATCTCATTACATAAAAGTATTACTATTTGAAAAGTCAAACATTTTTTCATGTGATTACTCATAATTTTTTTTGAACTTTTTTTAAAATATTTTGAATCATTCAGTATGTTGGCTTGTAGCATTTTTCGTATAGCTTTCAGATAAGTAAAATTATACATTAATTTATAAACGAAATTAAGTGTTTTAACCTTTGTATTCCAGTTCCTTGCGCATATATTGAAACAGAAGTACTAAATATCACGTGAGACTTACGAGGGTAAATACTTATACTTGCTTGTATCAAATATCTATATCAATATAATATAAATACCTAATGCGAATAATTTTTTATCGAATATAAACAACTTTTACAAATGTAGTCAAAGGAAAAAGAGTATGTAAAGAAGAAGAAAGAAGCACGAAAAGTACGCTAATAACCCCACTTGTTCCCATTAGTTTCTACCTAACATTGAACTGTCTTTTTCTATGTTTTTTTTAAAAAAATCAAAATTTATTGATTTGATTAATTTTAATTTATATTAAGTAAAAGAATTATCGTAAATTACTTAATTTTTAAGGCTTGAACTTTTTCTAGAAGGGTGTGTCAAACTAGTAGTACAGAACTAAGACGATACGTGAAGATCCCAATAACAAGTTATTTTGTTGAGTTAATATTGTATGCATCATTAAAACATGTATCAAATGTTACGTATATCTTGAAAGTACCTATGCCTTCTCATTTTCATAGATTCTTTTATTAATTGTTTAGCGTAATAATTTGTTATTCAAAATTTACTGATTCGAATATTTAGATTTATATATAAAAAATTCATTCTCTCAACACGAATCCAATCCAACCATTTCACTATATCCTTGATGGTAAAAGTAATTTAATTCAAATATAACACATTAAATTTGGGTATAATAATATGAGTTGTCCTATTCGTATTTCTTTATTCTTAATTAAATAATTTATGTTCGAATTTTTTATATATAAAAGGTGTTGTTGTGAGCGTTTTTTCTAGAAATAAATCCTTACAATAGTCAAGTTCACATTAGTCGAACTTTAATGAACACTTGTGATGCTTATATCGAGATTAGTAATAACTATTTGCTATGTAAATTTAAATTAGTCGAGTTCCAATCGAGAAATTATATGTATTCTTGCTCCATTTATCATTTATCCTTCTCATGAGAATCATGCCATGTCTCGTGACTTCAAATCCCCAAACAGAAAAAGAAATCTTTTCACACATGAAATCAAATAAATTCACCCAACTTTAATTTCTCTATGAATTTCTCCATCTCCGTCTGAATTTCTCGCCGGAAAAAATGATGAGGTCGCCGCAGGAACCGAACCGGAACGGCGGTATTAGAACTCCGTCCCCCCGGTCGGGAAATCAATCTCAGTTTCACTCAACCGTTTCCGTGCAAAAAAACCGGCGGTTCAATATTTTGATACTCATTTTCCGGTTCGCCGCCTTCTGCTTCTCACTCGCCTCTGCAATTTTCATGTTCGCTAACTCTCACGGCGGTGGCTCCGATTCCGATTCCGATTCTCTTCGGTGGTACCACTTCAATGCGTTCAGGTACTACTACTATTAGCTCTTTCTATTTTCTCGAGAAAAAAAATGTATCAAATTGAACTTAATTAAGCATATTTGCAATTCAATTAGCTGATAAAACTACCTTAATTTGAAAATTTTAGATGAAATTTCTTCGAATCCCCTTCACTTATGTTATCTCGTCGACGAGGGTGAGTCAAGCAGGACTAACAAATTTCAAAGGTTAAAAAGTTTTTTGTAGCGTGTATATATACGATTATACATATATTATATATTTATCGATTATTATAAGTTTAATAAGTTTGTTAAATTAAACGATTATTTAAGTTGATTCTTTAGAAGAAAAAAAACATAGCTCAAGTTTGCGTAGTCCAAAAGACAAATTTGTGCGATCATAGATCAAAGCAGACAATACATATCAATAGGCTTGGATCGTGACAACTTTAATTAATCAATTACATCTCAATTTCAAACGATTAGATCGAGTTTTTTTTTTCAAGTCTATAATGAGATTTTGTTTTTGGATAGATTTGTGGCAGTTGCAGCTGGGATTGTAGCATTGTATTCACTATCCGAAATTGGAGCTTCGGTTTGGGAAATATCAAGAGGCACCACTGTTCTTCCTGAAGTTGTACAAGTTTGGTTCGATTTCTGCCACGATCAGGTTCGGCATAATTCAGTAATTTTAGTTCAAATCATGTATTTATTTTTTAAAATTATTGAATATGTACGAGTTATTTTAGAATCTAATAACTTAAAAATACTAAAATCTTAAATCATAAAGTTTGAATCCTGACTTCTCATTGGTTTGAGTGAAATGAGTCAATTATGTTTGCATTACGATATGCTACATGCATCATACCTCCTTGTAGTTTTCTTTCACGAATTCTATGTGAACGCGAAATGATTTGTTTTACCGTGTAGGTTTTTGCATACATGTTGTTGTTGGCAGATTCGGCGGGAACGGTGGTAGCTCGGACGTTAAGGGTTCGGGACACGTGTACGGCTAATAATGCATTTTGTGTTCAATCAGAAATATCCATCGCCTTAGGATTCGCCGGGTTTATGTTCTTGAGTTTTTCTTCTTTATTATCGGGTTTTCGGGTCGTATGTTTCATACTTAACGGGTCACGTTTTCATATGTAATATTCATCCATCATTATGTTGTAATCTTTACTCATAATTCTTAATGAAGGTAAATTTTGATTATAGTCTCGTATTTGATTAAACATATTGAACCTTCAAAATATATTAATGCAATTCATATTTTTTTAGTTATATATCAAATTATCAACTTTTAAATAACTTATTATTCAATAATTGAATTTGAGGATAATGTAATTTTTTTATAAATAGTGTAAAACATAATATAGTTTCTATTTATTGTTTTAGTTGATTTGTATCTTGTTATTATGTTGTCGTATTTTTCTCGTAACTTATTTTGAAAAATTCTATTTTGAGCCGAGACAGTCCATCCACTCCGCAAAGGTAGGAGGATATAGTTATGTATACTATATCCTTTTCTGACTCAATTTATGGGATTATACAATATGACGAAGATTAATAATTGAAACACCGTGAAATGCTAACATCCATTTTATGAAACTATCAGCTCGTAAATTTAATCTTAAATATGAATTTTGAACGATGAAATGTTATATTGGGATAATAAATATTCCTTCATTTTTAACTGAAGGTTTCAAATTCGAATTATGATAATACAATTATCTTTAATAAAAAGTGATTTATTCCTGAAATTAAATGTTATCATGTGAATTTAAATTAATCGAACTAAAACGATCCTAACGAGTTTCTTATTCCTCAATGAGACAATGATGGTTAGCTTCATGGTTACGTTTGATAGCAATGATATGCTATATGATACTTTGAATTTGTTCGATTTTATCGAATATATACATTGAACTTAGTTTAACTTTTTTTAAAAATAAAATAAAAATTTAGCTAAACATTGAATGATTTATTCTTAGTTGATTTGGTCCCATTTTGGCAAAAATATCTTGGACTTTTTTTTTCTTTTTTCGTTATTCTTTAGAAAAAAAATCACTCAATTTTTGTCCTCTCAATCATATACTTAACAAAACATATTTTATGACCCTACAAGCTTTCTATTTATAACCAAACAAATACTATTTTGAAATTCCTTATCTTAGTATAGTGAAAGCATTTTTTTTTTAATTTGAGACAAATGAAATGAAAAACTTAAAGGACACACTCTATAAATAGATTAAATTCGTTTATCATTAATAAAATGTATCAAATTTAAGCTTAAAAAATAAGCAATTCCTAATAAGAAATGTCTCCTCCTTTTTTTTTAATATAGTGAAAAGATTATCATGGACCACCAATATTTCTACGTACAGAACACTTCAAGGAATCATAATTTAAATGTTAGTCATTTTGAGCCTCAAAATCAGAAAGAAAACAAACAACTAGTTACAGATTTTCTGAATTAAATTACTATACTTTTATTAAACACATGAATTTGAATTAGCTAATTCAATGAGTTTCATATTGCGAAAAGCAAAATATTTCACGTTTGTTATTTTTAAAATAACACTTGTCAAAGAAAAATAGATGAAGCATCAAATGACTCACTCATGCTCGTTTACAAATTCTCTCGTAAATTTAAATATTTTGTCAAAAATTATTGTGACACGTAAAAATCAACCTCCTTGTTTCTTCAGGAGCATTTAAAGTCTAACGTGAAAAGTAAAAGTGAATGAAGAGAGTAGTTATATTATAATCAACATGAATTTTGGTAGAATGATCGAGATGCCTACATTCTTAACCAAACTTCCGAATTCGAACTCTGAACATGGAAAAATATTAGGAGGAACTACATAATTACACAAACATTACTAACATATATACTAATCAACTTTATAGTTTGAAATAATTATATATTGTCTCATTAATTAATAATTTTGTACCAGACTTCAAGTTACATACATTTATCTTTAATGTCATATACATTATGAGACATATATATACATAGGAGAGAGACGAGCGAGAGAAAGAGATGAGCGAGAGAGAGAGGAGACAAGCGAGTGAGATAAATGAGAGGCGAGCGCGAGAGTCAATATGTATCTTTGATACTATGTATATGTATCTTTGATATCAGATACATTTTGAATACATATACATAAGGAGAGACACGATCGAGAGAGGGAGAGAGGCGAGCAAGAGAGTCAATAAACCTTAGATACATGTGAATTGTAACACCCCAACTTTTCTAAACGTCTAAATTAATTTGTACATTCGTGAAAAGACAAAGAAGGTGAGTAATAAATTAAGAATAATGTGGTGTGTCATATTTTAAGTGTTCAAAGGTTGTATCTCAAGTTTTGAAGTAAGGTAAGTCGTAAAATAAAAATGGGTGAAAGTTATCGTAAGTTCCTTTTTAAAGATTTCTCTGAAATTTGGGTCAAATATTTCGGAAGTTTTCTCCCAATCTATAACGAGTTATGGGGCTCACGACCCATTAAATCGAAGGTCTACAAGTTTAGTTTCCAACGCATCAA
Source organism: Solanum chiquidenum (assembly GCA_029582725.1). Taxonomy (NCBI): domain Eukaryota; kingdom Viridiplantae; phylum Streptophyta; class Magnoliopsida; order Solanales; family Solanaceae; genus Solanum; species Solanum chiquidenum. The sequence continues at coordinate 3,103 of JAJOOS010022357.1, read as the reverse complement.
ACGATTTATTCATACGACTTCAGAATAGAGAGATATTCTAATTTTTGCGAGACTGCACAAGCAGGCACGTGAGGTGGGTCCCCTAGGTCAGTGGAAGCTTATAAGATAGCATCTTCTTCATTTTTCTTCATTCCAAATCGTGAGAAACCCACGAAAATCAGAGAAATACTCTTCAAATCATCTTTGTGTGTTCATGATCTCTTCTTGGCATATTATAAAAAATTGCCCTACATCGCGAGCTCGTCGTTTTGGTATAATTTTCACGGTGAATTGAGCGGTGTAGCTCCGTGGGTTGTGGTAGCAAGGTTTTTTTCCCCAGTGGAGTGATTGTATTCTAGTGTTCTGGTCATTTAAAGAAAGGTAGGAATCACCTTTTATCAGTTTACGGATACCTTAGGTCTTGGATTGTAGTTTACGATAGGAATCTGTATCGATTGTCGAATTGCCGTAGTAATTTTTATCTTTAATTACTGCTTGATTTTAGATTTTTCTTTAGTGTTGTAGTGGTGTGGACAGAGGTATTTTCAGCATAAATTATAAAGGAAAATGTATGTTAAGGCTACTCCCTTCATTCGGCATGTTTCCTTAGAGCTTGAGAGTGATATAATAGGGTAGTTAATGTTTGTTATGTTGTAGATGTAATTGTGAGTGATTGGCTGATTGAGTGGTTATAAACCCTCATTTTAGGGACTCATAATCTGTTCAGAACAACCCTAAGTTGGACATTATTCATAAATATTGTTTATAGCTAAATTGCACGCCTTCAGCCTATTTAATTATTTGTTGTCGCCCTTGGAGCTATTGTGGCTAGCTGTTGAGCTATCAACTGTCTATGGGGGCTATGATGTTGTCTAATAGGTCTATGTTATTGCCAAAGAGGGCTATGTGTTTCCCACGGGGCTATATTGATGTCAAAGAGTGTTATGTGTTGCCTACGGGGCTATTTTGACGCCAAAAAGGGCTATGTATTGCCTACAGGGCTATGTGATGCAAAAGAGGGCTACGTGCAGCCCACAGAGCTATGATGTTGCCTAAGAGGGTTATGCGCTATCTACGGAGCTATATCGTTGCCAAAAAGGGTTATGTGACTTCTTACAAAGACAAGGGGCTGCCGATAATGTTATGTAGATTGATTTGGCACCTTTTGGGCTTATGGGGGCCTAAGTAGGTGGTATGTTGTTTGTACCTACCGGGCTTATGGGGGATTATTAGGTTGATGTTTGATCATTATTGTATTTTATTAGATTCAGTAGTGGGTTGGCATGCTTATCTAAATTTGATTTCCTTACCTGATTGCTTTTGGTATATTATGATACTTGCTCGTTTAGTCTACAGCCTTTCATACTCTGTACATTATTTTGTATTGACGCCCCATTGCCTGGGGGAGCTGCATTCATGCATGCAGGTCCTGACAGACGACCGAGTAGACCTCCTCAGTAGCAGGATTGACTTCTATCCGGTTGGCTAGTCCCTTTCCTCCGGAGCTGCCAGAGTTTGAAGGTTTGTTAGCTTTTATTGTGTATATTTTTATGGGTAGGCTGGGTCCCTATCCCACCAATCTTTACTACTCTTTGAGGCTTGCAGACTAGTGTGTAGGGTGTACAGCTAGGTTATGGCCATGCTGGCCTAGTTTTGTTGGTTTGCTGAAACTTGTGAGTTGTTTGATGTATTGTCTTGATATATACATGCTTCCAGTTTTTGTATAGATATCATGGTGGCCTCGACTGCCCAGTCAGGACTTCTGTGTTAGTTGCCTATTTCTTTATATGAACTCTTGGGAGTAGCTGTTTCTTTTATATATATGTTGATAGGGGCCTTACCGGTCAAAGGCTTAATTTTAAGCCGGGATATACTAGTTTGTTTATTTTATTGTGTGTGTCTTCCATGCGCTAGTAGCAAATGGTTTAACAGGGTCGGCTCGGGCTTGAGTTTTGACATTAGGAGCCAGTTGCGCCCCTTGAGTTTGGGGCGTGACATGAATCATGTTTGAATAAAGCGTATCTGAAATAAATTACACTTAATTTGACCTCATATGTAACACCCCGTATCCTAGATAGACCAAAATGCAGACTTTGAGAAGTTCTAGGTACAACCCACGGTTGCCATCCACGGACCGTAGGTCAGACCACGGTCCATGCTGGTGGTCCGTGGTTCACCACTGCAACCCCTCTCCAAACCCAGCTCAGAAATTGGCTAAGTCTCGATCCACGGACAGACCTACGATCCGTAGGTCAGACCACGGTCCGTGGTTAGTATCCGTGGATCAAGATTCTTTTACCTAGCCTCTGACATGAACTCCAGTCGACCATCACGGACCGTCATTCGATCCACGGTCCGTAGGTCTGACCGTAGATGAGGGTCAGTAGCCAGTTAGATGAAAGTCATTGATTGGATCAACTTCAGATTGTCATAACGTTTAGCACAAAAGGAATTATGTGTACCATGACTTATGACATGATATATAATTGAATCCTCTTTCCAATGCCACCAAGTTTGCTAAAATCTGACCTCCGAGTAAAAAGTTATGCTCGTTTTAGTGAAGGCATGTCGAGAAGACCTGACCGACGGACCCAATCGAGGGACCGTCGATTGATTGACGGCTCGTCAGTCCAATCCGTCGATCACTCCGACAGCAGTTAAGTCAGGGGTCTTTTGGTCTTTTTCTATTTCGTTTAACCCCTAAGATACGTCGTTTAGACCGTAAATAATGAGATTTTAGTCAGTTTAAGCCTAGAAACATAATTAGAACTTACCTAAGTCAAATCATTAATCAAACTTAGAAAAATTAGAACGCTAAGAGGAGAAAAGAGGTCAAGAACTCTAGTTCAACAACGCAGCAAGGTTCTATTAGTTCCAGTCCCAAAATCGAAAGATTTCTCCGTGGAATTCGTCATCAGGTATGTGGGATTTCACTAGTGGGTTCCTTTCGCCCATTAGGTCCCTAGAATTCAATCAGTTTCTTGATTCCCTTATTATGAATAGACCTAGGGTTTCTAGAATTACAACAGATCATGATGAATTAGTTATTAACATGTTCCAAATCAGATTATCATGTTATTGCTCAGTTTATTGCATGAATTTCAGAACCCTAGCTATGTATTTC
>JAJOOS010022356.1:0-23661 GCA_029582725.1 Solanum chiquidenum | reverse complement strand
CGGGGACGTTGCTCATGATCTTTTGCTATGTATAAGACTTTTCCTTTTTTGTTATGTTTTGACTATGAGGGTGAGCCCGGTAGTTTGTCTTGGCCCCCTCTAAGTACTCATGTTTAGAGGTGGTGTTGGACAAGTTGTGTATTATGCTTGAGCTTGACTAATCTATGGTAATTATGTATCATTCTCTTTTTTTTTCTTCTTTCTCCCTTAGTCCCGACTTCCCCTTGATTATGCTTATCTCTTATGACCATTTAATTGTTTCTGCGACCAAGGATGTGTAATGATACGCTATGAGGCTTGTTTGGGGTCCCTTCGGGTTCCCCATTCGCCGGTCACGTCTAGGCCCTAGGCTTGGGTCGTGACATCACATAGGTTAATAAGTCCCCTCAATTAGGCATCAGTTTTAGTGATCACGCCACAATCATGATTTTATACTCCTGCGAAGATATATTGGGTCCTCTCGATGGGACATATACATCTAACACTGCGTTTAGCTCACGTGGTTTATGTCAGTTAGTAGTGGCTCCCATAGTCGGACTCTTAATGCATTGATCAGGTTTTCAACAGTTACTTCAGTATACAGTTCATTAGGTTATCTTCATGATTATTTCTTCGTAATTACATCCAATTTACCTTTTAGTTATACTTCAGTACATATCTATATCCTCATTCAGATTATATCATTGCTTAGTTATGCCTTTTTTAGCTTATATACTTTGTTCAGCTTAACATATCTATATTTTGCATGCTCAGTACATTCCAAGTACTGATGGATACTTTGTACTACATCGTTTCATGATGTAGGTTCAGGCACTCAGCATCCAGATCACGCTTAGATCGATTCTCAATTCAACTCCATGTCGTGAGTCCTCATACTTCTAGCACAATAGAGCTTTCTATTTTAGTCTTTATTTCTAGTTTTAGTTTTGTGAGAGTTGGATGGGGGCATGTCCCAGCAACTTGACTCAGTAAGAGGCTTTTCTGACAAAGTAGTAGATTCAACTTGAGTTTTTAATTGATTTTGACATTCATCACTAAACTCTTGTTATTTATATTTACTTTCAGACCTATTTGGGTTTTGTTCCCTCTTTAGATATCAATTGATTTAGCTTCCGCATAGTATATGTTTTACTTAGTTGTTCTCAGTACGCTTGATATATGATAGACTCAGGATTAGGTTGGGGTTATCCATGATCCTAGGTCCCGTGTTATTTCTAGGGGTAGCCTCGGGGCGTGAAAAACTTAGTAAAACTTAGTATCAGAGCATTAGGTTCAAGAGTCCTAGGGTGTCTGAAAGCCACACTAAGTAGAGTTTCTTTCATGGGTGTGAAACGCGCCACATCTATGAGGGGGAGACTACAAAGTGTTTTAAGTAAAACTTTACTTCATTTGCTATTCTTTTCGTGTGTAAGGAGTGATTCAACTTCTCCCTTCTAATCCATCATTGTACATTTCAGATCATGCATCCTAGTAGAGTTAATGCACGGAATGCTAATGCCCGCATAATGCATTCCCTCTTGTCCTGAATCATGAGGTGACGAATGCAAAGTTCCATAACGCGATCCAGCTATTGGTACAGATAGTTGCCAACCAGGCCAGTCAGATGGCCCCAGTTCCTGCAAATCCCACTGGTGGATCTGCTGCAGCTAGGGTTCTAGACTTTGTTCGTATGAATCCACCAGAATTTCTAGGGTCGAAGGTAGGTGAGGACCCACAAAACTTCATTGATGAGGTTAGGAAGATTGTTGAGGTAATGCAAGGATAGTGTCGATTTGAAATCATATCAACTTAAGGATGTGGCTGATATTTGGTCACGCCGTGGAAAGACAACATGGGTGCAGGTGCAGCTCATGTGACTTGGGACTATTTTATTGGAGCTTTTCTGGACAGTTTCTTCTCGATAGATTTAAGGCAGGCTAAGGCCCAGGAGTTTATTAACTTGAAGCAGGGCTCAGTTTCAGTCCAAGAATACGGGCCGAAGTTCACTCAGTTTTCCAGGTATACTCTACATATGGGTGCTGATTTGAGGGCACAAATGAGCAAGTTCTTGTTTAGAGTATCCGATCTGGTCAATAGAGAGTGCATGAATGCCATTCTATTAGGAGATATGGATTTCTCAATACTAATGACTCATGTTGAGCAGGTTGAAGGTGATAAGCTTAGGGAAATGGCTAAGGACAACAATAAGGCTAGAATGGGAAATTATGAATACTCCCAGCAAAGGTCGGGTGGTGGAAATCACTCACTATTTCAGCAAAGTTCTATAGCCCCAACACCTTCATCTGCTAGCACTCCATCCCCCAAGTTTCAATAGGATCATAAGCGTAAGGCATCAGACTCTAAGTCATAGGGGAGTGCTTCATGTTATCAAACTTTTCCAACATACCTAAAGTATCATAAGAACTATTCGGGTGAGTGTCTTGCAGGAAGAGAGGGGTGTTTTAGGTGTGGCTAGTCTGGTCATAGGTTGAAGGATTTCCCTTCTGCCAGGAAAGGGCAAGGAGCTAATAGGGCTTAGTGTACAACTTCAGCAGATCCAGCGGGTTACCCCATTCAACAGGGTGTCTTATCTGGTACATGTGGTGGTTAGTGCCATAACAGGTTGTATGTTCTCCAGGCTCGCCATGACTAAGAAGATTCTCCCGATGTGGTCACTGGTACGTCAAGAGTCTTCCATTTAGATGTTTATGAAATTTTAGATCCAGGGGCTACACTTTCTTTTGTAACTCTATATATAGCACTAAACTTTGGTGCTAGTCCAAAAACTCTCTCAGGACTCTTCTCAGTCTCTACTCAAGTTGGTGACCCAGGTATAGCTAGATCGGTATATAAAAATTGCCCTGTCATAGTTTCCTAGAAAGTTACTTCAACAAACCTGGTAGAGTTAGAAACGGTAGATTTTGATATAATTCTAGGAATAGATTTGTTATATTCATTTTATGTCTCAGTCGATTGTAGAACTAGGATCGTTTAGCTTCAGTATCCAAATAAGCCAATGTTAGAATTGAAGGGTAGAAGCTCAGTGCTTATGGGTCAAATTTTCTCTTGCATTAAGGCTAGAGAAATTATTTCAAAAGGGTATATCTATCATCTCATTCAGGTTAAGGATTCAAAATCTGAGACCCCAACTTTTGAGTCTGTCCTAATAGTAAATGAGTTTCAAAAAGTGTTCCTAGAAGATCTTACCAGAGTTCCTCCCGAAAGGGAAATCAACTTTGCAATCGATCTCCTTCAAGACCAGCCTATTTCGATTCCTCCTTATAGAATGGCTCCAGCTGAGCTTAAGAAATTGAAAGAACAGTTGAAAGACTTTCTAGATAAGGGCTTTATCAGACCCAATATCTCTCCATGGGGTGCTGCAGTGTTGTTTGTGAAAATGAAATATGGTTCTCTCAGAATGTGTATTGACTATCGTCAACTGAACAAAATCACAATCAAGAATAAGTATCTCATCCCCGGGGTTGATGACTTGTTCGACCAACTTCAGGGTTCTAATTTCTTTTCTAAGACATACCTCATATACGACTATAATCATCTTAGAGTCAGAGATAGTGACATCCTGAAGACAACCTTCAGGACTCGGTATGGTCACTATGAATTTGTAGTTATATCTTTTGGACTAACAAATGATCCTGCTACTTTCATGGACTTAATGAACAAAGTGTTCAAATAATATTTGGACTTGTTCGTCATTAATTTATTGATGATATCCTCATTTATTCTCGGATTAAGGAAGAGCATGCGACTCATTTGAGAGTTGTTTTGCAAATCCTCAAAGATCACCAACTATTTGTTAAGTTCAGCAAAGTAGAATTCTAGTTATAGTCAGTCGCTTTCCTTGGTCATGTGGTATCCAATGAAGAGATCCAAGTGGATTCTTAGAAAATTAAGGTCGTACAACACTAACCTAGACCTACCTCTCCAACTGATATAAGATGTTTCTTGGGTTCGGCCAATTAATATAGCAGGTTTGTGGAAGGATTTTCATCCATAGCTTCCCTATTGACCAAGTAGACTCAAGAAAAGGTCAAGTTTCAGTCATCAGATGAGTGTGATAAAATATTCTCAGAACTGAAGACTAGGTTGACTACAACTCCTGTCTTGACTCTAACAGATGGTTCAAATGGTTATGTGATTTATTGTGATGCATCCAGGGTCGGCCTAGGTTTTGTGTTGATGCTGCGAGGTAAGGTCATAGCTTATGTTTCTAGACAACTTAAGGTCCACGAGAAGAGTTACTCGGCTCATGACCTCGAATTTGCGGCCATAGTATTTGCCATAAAGATTTGGAGACACTACTTGTATTGTGTTCATATTGATGTGTTCACAGATCATAAGATCATCCGGTATGTGTTCACCCAGAAAGAGTTGAATCTTTGTCAGAGGAGATGACTTGAATTCCTCAAAAGCTATGACATGAATGTGCTCTACGATCCGGTAAGGCCAATGTAGTGGCTGATGCCCTCAACAAACTATCGATGGTAGTGTAGCAGATGTTGACGAAGAGAAGAAAAAATTAGTCAAAGATGTGCATCAACTTTCTCTCTTAGGTATTTTCCTTATAGACACGTCAAATGGTGGTGTGGTAGTTTAGAATGGGTCAGAATCTTCATTGGTAGCAGAGGTTAAGGAAAAGTAGGATAGTGATCTTATATTACTTCAGTTCAAAGGTGCAGTTCATCAGCAGAGAGTAGAGGTTTTCTCCCAAGGGGGAGATGGTGTACTTCGTTATCAAGGTCGCATATGTGTTCCTAATGTGTGCGAGTTGAAAAAGCAGATCCTTACAAAAGCCTTTGATACCACATATTCCATTCATCCAGGTACTACTAAGATGTACCGTGATCTACGAGAAGTCTTTTGGTGGAACGATATGAGGAGGGACGTAGGTGTCACACCCTGAGGCTACCCTCTTAACGTAACACGGGACCTAACATCACGAGTGACCCCAAGCTAACCCCGTGTCTGGTATATATCAAGCATACTGAGAATCACTGAATAAGACATCTACTATGGGGAAGCTAAAACATGGATAATTGAAAGTGGGGAACAACCAACTAGTCTGAATGTATAAAATATACTAAGAGTTTTATAACAACTGAAATATTAAACTTAACAATTCAAGTTGATTCTACTACTATGTCTGAAAAGCCTCTAACCGATGTCGATTTGCTGGAACATTCCCCCAGCTAACCTTAACAAAACTAAAAACTAAATATAAAGAATAAAATTAAAAGAATGTCTATTGTCCTAGAAGGATGAGGACTCACCACTAAAGATACTAATTTCGGACCGAGAACCGATCTAAGCGCGACCTGGATGCTCAATACCTGAACCTGCATCATGAAATGATGTAACGCAGAGTATGCGTCAGTACTTGGAATGTACTGAGCATGCATGATATAGATACTAAGCTGAACAAATATATGTAAGCTGAACAAAGAATAACTGAGCATTGACATAAACTGAGCAGGAATGTAAGTACTGAAACATAACTGAAAAACTAAACTGAATGCAATGACCAAGTGCTAATCATGAACATGACATGGTAAACTGAATACTAAAGTATATACTGAAAAAATGGTCAAATGCACTAGGAGTCTAACTGTAGGAGTTACTATTAACCGATATAAAACCACGTGAGCTAAACACGGAGTCCGATGTATACGCCCTATCGAGAAAACCCAATATGCGTTGCCAGGGGTATAAAGGCATGACTGGCCAGATCACTAAATTTGATGCTCAATAGAGGGGACTTATACTCCTACGTGGTTCCTATTTCCTTATACATAAGTTGTTAGCCCTTAAAATGTATGCTTACAATATACGGTTATCCGACGAATCATTTATTTGACTAAAACTTGTTTTTTTTTTTTAAAACATGTGATAAGAAAAACTTGAATCAATTATTTCAAGAAACTTATCGTTCATTTTTAAGAAATTGAACAAATGATGAACAAAAATTGATAATCATTCAAAATTGATAAGTGAAATAATTTGACAAAGTAAAGAGACTTTGAAACCCAAATATGACAACTTTACTAGAAGATTCATCCAAGTTCAACTAATAGAATTCAAATCAAATAAATATAACTGTAAGCTAAACTTGCAACAGAAATAAATCTAACCAAAATATACAATGGAAATAATTAACTACAATCGAAAATGAAGAAATAAATTCTAGGTCATGATGGCACCTACTACACCCCGCCTGTAAGTAATCCTAACCCGTAGTCTGGAGCCATAAGCAACGGACTACCAAGCGAAATAAAACAACAAGAAGTAAGAGCATAGAACAACGCAGAGAAAAGTAATTAACAAAACCATCCCAAGACCTGACATCAGTTAGTAGTTGATCATCTAATCTGAAATACGAGTACAAAGCTTTCACAATTACAATACCAGTAAAGGTTGTCTCTAAATACAATATAAAGACTAAGCCTAGCCAAAACAGACATAAACCGGTAGCTCTAGACTCCTAGAGCTCACTCTAATATTCTACATCCCAAGATTCTCCGCACGACTCAAAATCAATGGTGATAACTTAACTGCAATCTGCAGGGGGTAGAAGTGTAGTATGAGTACCAAAAATAGTACTCATCAGGAAATGAGCGACTGGGCTGAAAAGATAGAAAAATCATAAACACCAAGTAATAAGAAAAGCATAACAAAAGTAACTAAAGATGAGATAGTAAAGTATCCAAGAAATAAAGAATAGAAATAGAAAACAAGGGGAAAAACATAGGGTTAACAACTTCAAGTTTTCAATGCGTTTTGAGACTGTCTTTCTGAACTTTTGACTGAAGTCAAATGCCCAAGCACAAAGGCTCTAAAAAATGTAAACTTACAAAATTCAAAAAAATGACTCGGTGATCGAATTGTCAGTCCCATCAAGTCAAAAATATCATTACAGGAAAGCTCTAAGCATTAAAAAGATCATAAAACAAAGAATATGACCTAGAGGGTCATTACACCAGACATACTATCATTTGGAATCTAAACCGATCTAGAACAATATTATATCATATTAAAAGAAACAAGAACTAAGCTAAGATCGAAAAAACAGCAGAAAAAGAGCAAATCTTAAACATGAATCAAGACACATTGCATTCTTCATAACAACAAGATCAACATAAATAACTCTTACTAGCAAAATAAAAAGTTACTCTATAAGCGAAACGGTAGAATGTAAATCACTAAAGGAAATAATTAGGAATAAATATAATCTACGATGAAGCAAATAACCTATTTACAAGCATAGTAGACAAAAGAGAAACCAATAACAGGAAGAGTTCACCTTTTCCAGAGCAACGAGCAAGAGGACTTCACCACCATCAACCGGTGAGCTCGAGTAAATCTCCAATGAATGACAGGAGTAAAATTTTGGGTCTAAACCTTTGTGGTTTTTTGTGAGAACGCAATTCTCTTCCCAAAAAATGTCAACTGCAAATTGCATAATATCTCATATTTTTTCATTACTCTATTTATAGATACTTGAATTACTTTTACCCGAATTCCCCCACCCTTATCCATACAAGGATCTATATCTACGAATGTTAAAATTTTGGATCATAGGGGATCTGACCTCTAGATCTACAAAAAAAACAACCTCTAGATCTACATTTTTATCGAACATCTGCACCCTAGTCTTAAGCAAAATCGGGTCTTACTATGGAGTGAAAGATACCGTGATAGCCTCTTATGCGAATACGCTATGCAGTGGAAATTCCTTAAAAAGGTGGTGATAGTTATGGGAGCAACAAGAACGGGAAAATCTTAACTTTCCATCGATCTAGCCAACCATTTTCCAATAGAATTTGTGAATAGGGACAAAATAAAAGTGTACAAAATTACTTGTTATATAGCCACAAATAAGGAGACTATGGATGTAGTACTCTTTTTCTAGAAAATGACATATCGCGACCCTATATCTGGACCTCTATTGAAAATGAATTGGCTAATTGATCTATGGAAAGGCTAGATCTTCCCAACCTGTTGGACCCATTACAATCACCGCCTTATATTTTTTATGAAAGGAACCATATATTGTCAGATATCTAAAAAACTAACAATATTCGTTGTGCAAAATGATATTAAATCCGTAAACAAGAAGGAAAACTTCGAGTTTTCATTGCGTTGTTTCATTTTTTTTTTGTAGAAGCAATGTTGTTTTGATGCATGTATCTCTCTATATATTGTAGAAAAATTGCTTGTTATTGTCCAAGACACGCCTTATAGAACATTTTGCAGCTTTTGATTCGTTATTATTTTTACTCAAAGCTGCCACGACATTTAAACACATGACATCATCTTGTTGGCCTTGAATTTGCTTGAAATGTCGTGTCACTAGTGGGTAGCATAAGTTTGGGCCATAAATGGACTTCGGGTTAAAGTAATAAAAAAGGAATTATATAAATTTTAATAAATTTAAGACATTAGACCGGATTAATAATAAAAATCGACATATTTATTTAATTTGGATTGTTGTTGTTGTATAGTGTATTGTATTGTTAGTTTAAATATCATGTATATTTTGATTGTTAATTAAATTTTATTGTATAATATAACGATTCAATTAATCGTTAGATAATGACATAAATTCAAATTTTATGTAATAACCAATTTGGTATGATCATGTCATAATCTTAATATTTCTTCTTATTCGTCTTTACTTATAATTTAATAATCTTATTTTATTCTCTGTAGTATCCTTTTATAGTAGCTCTACCTCATAGTCTACTTTTCTTGTAGTTTAATCATTCAATATTTTTTATGTATCACATAATGTAATAACGGAGAACAGTACAATCTATCCAAATGTTGTATTCAACAAAATACAATACAATATATCCCTCTTATTTAATTGTTTTTAGTCGGACTTATTTTCATAAAGATCATACTTTTGGAGTTTTGTTCAAAAATTAAAGTACCAAAAAAAATTATTTCGTTAATATATTGCTTAGTGTCCGGAAGATTTGTATCTATTAGTCCAAAAAAATAAAGTAAAAAAACTCATACTTATTTGAAGTTGAATCTTTCAACAGATGTGATTTTTGTGTTATTATATTTCTAATAATGTTTTTTTATGTTAAAACATAGTTAAGTGACTTTTCTGTAAATGATCACCCAAGAAATTACTTGTGCCTTTTCACTCCTTTCAAAATTGATTTTTTTGTTGTTGTTTTTCACCAATTTTTGACAAAGGCAATTTAGGGTCCAACTAAATCTGAATTCAAGTGGTAAAGTTTGATATTGGGGGTAAAAACACTTTATAAACATGATGACTCCTTATCTAGAGAGATTTGAACTCTAGATAGTTCTTACCACTCCACCACAATCATTAATTGGTAGTAAAATTGATATATCTATTATTGAAATGTATGTAAAAGATTATAAATAACAGTACTATCTATTTGTCTTCAAAACTTATATCATTTCAAAACATTTATGGATGGCATTGGGGTGGTGCGGGGCGGGGGTGTGGTGGGTTGACCTTAACCCGCATAACTTTTAATCTGCCCTACCCCACCCTGAATAACAACTTTTTTTCATTTTGAACCCTCACCCGCCCACCATAAATTATTTAATATTATCTTTTTCTAGTTTTGTTTGATACTAAAATAAAATTCACAAAAATAAATTCATTTTTTCATTAAGTTGTATTAATTTAATAGGATAGTGACTTGAAATTTTGTTTTTTATAGGTCAATTGGAAACATGTAAGAAATTGTATTATTTTTAAATTACCCTTTTCATTTACTATTTTGAATATTTTAGTAGCTTTAAAGAAATTACTTTAATAAAAATGATCTATTACTCTTATGACATGGTCGTTTGAAGTTGACCAAAAACTCATAACTTAAGCAGAACTTGCAAAATTTGAGATTTTGCTATTTCCAATTTAATTCTTTTTGGAAATCAGTGTGCTACATCTAGTGACCTTAACACTTATGATTTTTTTAATTCCTTGGTAAAATCTTACTCACTACGAAAAATGGTTCGATTCTTAGTTCGAAAATTTTTCTGGGGTGTTACACCCTTATTCTCAAATCAATCATCGAAATTAGAACAAAAACAAGGGTAAGAGGCGCCAGTTCTGTCAGGACCCGAGCCTAGACCCCGGATGCGACACAGCGTACAAGACTCTAAAAAGTCTCAGACAAGCCTCATAGCATATTCATTGCATAAGATACTTAGAAATAATGCGGAATTCAAAACTTTTCTTTTATAAATCCAACATTCGAAAACATTAAAAGCAAGCGGATGTCTATTGTCTCACATGGCCATCTAAACAATATCTTGAAACAATATAGGGTCACGGCCCTTTACAATCTAAGTCTAACATATGTCTATTACATGAAATAAAAGGAACATCAAAAGTACTTGTCCTTGATCTATGAGGACATACCCAAAAGTCTTGGAGGAACTCAAATCCAAACTTCACTACAGAGAATCAAATCAAATGCCGGAACCTACACTTGTAGTAAACATTGAAGAATATGGGTTAGCACAATTAAGTACTAAGTATAATAGCCATGCAAAAATCAAGCTTAAAACGGACATTTTTTTTTTAAAGTCATGATATATGCCAATTTGAGAAAACCTTCGTGAACATAAGCATAAGAGGCATAATATACAAACATAACCAACATACAAGTCATTTCTTCACCTTAAGTAACCCTCAAGCTATACTTTGTGCAATGTATGAATAGCGTCCCAGACCACCATCCACACTAAGTACCACATCAAGGTCACCAAAAGTGAACTTACCATTCTTCCTTTCCATCTTTATACAATACTCATACATAAGAGACATAACATTATATAAGTCATAACATCACATTAGGACCAACATCTAAGACAACCCTAAGTCATACTTGTGTCATGTATGAGTAACATCCCATACTACTACTCACACTAAGTACTCCTTGAAGTCACCATAGACAAGGGACATTCATACTCAATAAGTCATAACAAGGAAGTAACTCATAATACAATACAAGTATAACATGCATCATTACATTAAACATACAAGTCAACATTATTCATTAGCTTCATTACATTAAGAGCACATTCATTCATTAAAAATTAAATAAACATTCTCATTAACCTCATCATAAGAGCACATTCCTTTCATTTAACATTATAAAGGAACACACCATAACCCTTCTCAAAGCCTACTTGTGCAATGCATGGATAGTGTCCCATACTACTACCCACGCTAAGTAGTGCATTCTTGAGAAGTCATAGTTCATTAACATTCTTTGTGGGGGTAAGCCTTAACTGACATAGACCATGTGAGCAATTCATGGAATTTCGATGTCACCCTCACTGGATAAGGGATTCCTACTTACCTAAGGTAGGATCGTTCGTTTTAGCTTAGGTGGATCCACTAGCTAATATCCTATGTGGGTACCTAGTTATGGGATAGGGAGATTGCTACTAGATACCCACGCTCAACTCACGTGAGGGCATCTATCTCAAGAGATTGCTACTAGAAACCCCGCCTCAACTCAAGTGAGGGCCTCCATCTCGTATCATATCCACTCGCTACTTAGCATTATTCCCCACAAAGTACTTGACATTCATAACATTAGTTTATTATGGGATAAGAGATTGTTACTAGATACCCCACCTCAACTCACGTGAGGGCATCCATCCCAAACCCAACATTCATTCATTGGATAGCTCATAGATTCAAAGATGAGAATATCCTTTCACCTAAGAATCCCTATATTGTGAGAAAGTTCTTCCACAACATGTCATTAACATTCATTAGAGTACAATTGAGAATAGCCTTTCAATAGGTACTTCATCATTAACATTATCTTAGAAAACTCCATTCATTAGTCATTCATGAGTGTGTGTGAGTATGTGAGAACAACCTTTCACATATATCATCATCATTCATATGGTTTAATTGAGAATATACTTTCAATCACCACACAATTACATTAGAAACATGATCATAACACTTTCACTTAGATCACACATATATACTTCACATCATAATCATACATAGATCCTTCATGAACTTGGCTTTCAAGGCCATGAACCAACATCAACCCATATATCCAAGAAACTATAATGTATAAAGGAATTAACATGATTCAACAACTAATACAATATAAACATAAGCAATTCAACTTACTTTCATGATTAATCAATTCCCAATCATAAATCACAACTTAAGAATTTGGGAAAAAACATGGGTTCTAGGAAGAAATCATCTCAATTCATATTTAAGTCCACAATTCATTCATAATTCAATGCAATAAAGCCTTTGAAAAACGTTCAGAATCAAACCCATGCCAAGATTGAAAACTAGGGTTTTTGGGGAAACATTGGTGACTTGAAATCAACTTTGAAATTGGCTCCTTGAAAGAGACTAAGTCAAGAATGAAGACTAACATACCTTTTATGGAAGAACTCCATGAAATTTCTTTGGAAAAAATGAAAACTTGACCTTCAAAGCTTGCTTCCTTCACCTCCAATGGAGGTTTCTAGAGAGAGAACTTTTGGCAAGGTGGGTTTCTAATTTTTGAGTAATTTGGATGAATGAATTAGAAAAGGTGTTTTAATACTTTTAAAACTCTTAAAATATCTTAATTAACCAATAATAACCATCCATTAACTCAACTAACTAATTAAAGAATTTACCATCTTAACCTTACCTTGGCTGAAACTTTAACAGGTTGCAGGTGTGTTCCACGAAACCCCCACCCACAGACCGTGGGTGGGGTCACGCCCCATAAAGTGGGGTCATGGTTTGAGTCTACAACTTGAACATTAAGGCCCGGACCTACGGAGGCCATTCACGGGGTGTGGATGGACCTACAGGGCGTAGGTCCCCATCCGTTGGTCATGACTTTTGGGCAGATTTTGGTTTCTGTGGGGTCTTCGGTGTTAGGCTTTAGGGTCATCCTCAAGGATCCCTAGGGTGGTCCTTGGGGATTCGTACGTTGACGTTTAACCCATAAACCCCTCAACCATAGCCTGTGGCCTCATTTTGCAACATGAAACCTTACAACAACTCAAACACACACTAGTTAGGCTCTAGTTTCTCCTATTCATTTTCTGGGTCGTTACATTATCCCCCACTTAGGAACATTCATCCTCAAATGACACATTAAACACATTAAGGGGTTAGTGACTCAAGACTAGCATCCCATCATACATGCAACATCATAAACAATGCACAAAACTAGGAGGAAATATCAACTCCATCTCAGACATACTCCATGCAACACAAGAAGGTATGAACTACATCTACAACCTCATTGTACATGAAAACTTCAACATTTCTCATTTCATTGGAGGAATTTCCTTCTCCAACTCAAATCAAGCTCATCATAACCTCATTAGGCATATTATGCAATTACTCTCAAAAACACATTTAGGTATGTTCAACATTTAACGTTATGATTCATATAGGCAACTCATACTAAATGCAATTCAACATGAGGAACATAATTCTTAAAAACTCATTTAAACAAGAATTCATCAAGAACATGCATATCATAAGGAGACCATGGAAACAAATATTCACACATGACTCCAAAACATAAAACAAGCAACAAGGAACTCTTGCTCTCAAGCTTGAATAGGAATAGAAGGAAAGCGATAATGATATCAAAACTCTCAACAACCTTACTATTAAACATACCATCCCCCACTTAGGAGTAAACCCAACTAATTTTAACATGAAAACAACATAGGAACCTCAATACAACATTCACAATCTATAAGGAACTACCACATACCAGTGCCTTTATTTGGATGACCTCCTTTGCCCTTGTTAGCTTGAAGCACATAGAAACAATTTCTCTTTGGAGCATTAGGGTCCGGGCCATCAAGAGAAGCTTGCTTGGTTTCTCTCCCTTTTGCCATGAGTGTTGGGCAATCTCTCATCTTATGACCCTTCTTTCCACACTCAAAACAACCATTCGTGCCGACAAGGCACTTACCCAAATGATATTTCCCACACTTATCACAAGTAGATCTTTCAAAAAAAGAACCACTTCATTTCCCTCCTTTAGGTTTAGGGTTAGACAGCCTATTATTATTGACCATTGGAGGATCTTGGTTGTAGAACCTCTTTTTGGACCTTGGTTGACTTTGTTCATCGGACCTAGACTTCTTCATCTCCCTATTCTTTCTCTCAAGTTTGGACTCCTCAATATATTGAACATACACCACTAGCCTAAAAATGTTCATGTCATCATGGAGCATCGTCGTACGACACTCTTCCTTAACTAGGTCGGATACACCGGTCAGAAATCTACTAATCTCATCCCTAGGGTTAGACACCAAGGATGGAACATACTTAGACAATAGGGTAAATTTCAAGGAATACTCTTCCACACTCATGCTACCTTGCCTGAGGTTTATAAACTCCTCCACCTTAACCTCCCACTTCTCATGGAGAAAGTACCTACCAAGGAATGCTTTCTTAAACTCTTCCCATTCTATAGGACCAGCTCCTACTGGCCTACTGCTTTTCCATTTAGTAAACCAAACTTGGGCAACATCCTTCAATTGATAAGAAGCTAGTTCCTCTTTTTCTGCAGAAGTCACCCCCATAGTATTGACTACCTTATACACCTCATCCAAAAACTCTTGGGGATCCTCTCCCAGCTAGGAACCAAGAAAAACTGAAGGGTTCATTCTCACAAAGTCCCTCAACCTAGAAGCCATAGTACTCTCATTAGCATTCACCCTATGCCCATATCTTGATTAACTTGGGCCGTCATAGCTTGAGCTAAGGTTAGAAAAGCCGACCTAATCTCTTCATTGGTCATGGCCAGAGCTCAACCGAAACTTCGTTGCCTTGAGGAACTTGATCACCTTGACGACCTTGGGGATCTTGAGGAGGAACTCCCTCATTCACAATCTCCTCTTCCACTCTTCTTACGGGCGTACTTCTTGTATTATCCTATAAACACAAGAGAAGGATTAGGTAAAAGACACTTATAGAGTTAAACTCTAAGACACGACTTCAAGAATAATGAAAGAAGTGTAACTTCTTAACGTCCTATAGCCTCTCGCTCATAGATGTGTCGCGACTGACAAAGATGAACAAGACTCTACTAGACGTGGCTTGTGAAACATCCATCCTAAAAACCATTACAAAATATGGCTTTGATATCATATTTGTCACGACCTGAGCCTAGACCCCGAATGCGACACGGCGTACAAGACTCTGAAAAGTTTTATACAAGCCTCATAGCATATTCATTGCATAAGATACTTAAAAATATTGTGGAATTTAAAACTTTTCTTTTATAAATCCAACAATTGAAAACATTAAAAGCAAGCGGAAGTCTATTGTCTCACATGGCCATCTAAATAATACCTTGAAACAAAATAGGATCACGACCCTTTACAATCGAAGTCTAACGTATGTCTATTACATGAAATAAAAGCAACATCAAAAGTACTTGTCCTCGATCTATGAGGACATACCCAAAAGTCTTGGAGGAACTCAAATCCAAGGTTATCTTCAATAGAGAGAATCAACTCAAATGCCGGAACCTACACTTGTAGTAAACATAGAAGAATATGGGTTGGAACAATTAAATACCAAGTATGATAGCCACGCAAAAACCATTCTTAAAACAAATATTTTATTTGAAATTCATGATATATGCTAATTTGAGAAAACCTTCATGAACATAAGTATAAGAGGCATAATATACAAACATAACCAATATACAAGTCATTTCTTCATCTTAAGCCTTCACCTCAAGTAACCCTTAAGCTATACTTTGTGCAATGTATGAATAGCGTCCCATACCACCATCCACGCTAAGGACCACATCAAGGTCACCAAATGTGAACTTACCATTCTTCCTTTCCATCTTTACACAATAACCAGACATATGAGACATAACATTACATAAGTCATAACATTACATTAGGACCAACATCTAAGACAACACTAAGTCATACTTGTGCCATGTATGAGTACCATCTCATACTAATACTCACACTAAGTACTCTTTGAAGTCACCATAGACAAGGCACATTCATACTCAATAAGTCATAACAAGGAAGTAACTCATAATACAATCCAAGTATAACATGCATCATTACATTAAACATATAAGTAAACATTCTTCATTAGCTTCATTACATTAAGAACACCTTCATTCATTAAACATTAAACCAACATTCTCATTAACATCATCATTAGAGCACATTCATTTCATTTAACATTATAAAGGAACACACCATAACCCCTCTCAAAGCCTACTTGTGCAATGCATGGATATCATCACATACCACCACTCATGCGAAGTATTGCATTCTTGAGAATCCATAGTTCATTAACATTGTTTGTGGGGGTAAGCCTTAACCGAAATAGACCATGTGAGCAATTCATGGAATTCCGGGGTCACCCTCACCGGATAAAGGATTCCTACTTGCCTAAGGTAGGACCATTCATTCTAGCTTAGGTGGATCAACTATGTAATATCCTATGTGGGCACATAGTTATGGTATAATGAGATTGCTACTAGATACCCCACCTCAACTCACGTGAGGGTATCCATCTCAAGAGATTGCTACTAAAAACCCCACCTCAACTCACGTGAGGGCTTTCATCTCATATCATTTCCACTCGATGTTTAGCATTATTCCCCACAGAGTACTTGACATTCATTAAATTAGTTCATTATGGGATAATAAATTGTTACTAGATACCCCACCTCAACTCACGTGAGGGCATCAATCCTAAACCCAACATCCATTCATTGGATAGCCCATATATTCAAGGATGAGAATAACCTTTCATCTAAGAATCCCCAAATTGTGAGAAAGCCCTTTCACAACATGTTATTAACATTCATTATAGTACAATTGAGAATAGCCTTTCAATAGGTACTTCATCATTAAAATTATCATAGAAAACTCCATTCATTAGTCATTCATGAGTGTGTGTGAGTATGTGAGAATAACCTTTCACATATATTATCATCATTCATAAGGGTTAATTGAGAATATATTTTTAATCACCACACAATTACATTAGAAACATGATCATAACACTTTCACTTAGATCACACACATGTACTTCGCATTATAATCGTACATAGATCCTTCATGAACTTGCCTTTCAAGGCCATGAACCAAAATCAACCCATATATATAAGATAATTTAATATATAAAGTAATTAACATGATTCAACAACTAATACATTATAAACATAAGCAATTCAACATACTTTCATGATCAATCAATTCCCAATCACAAATCACAACTTATGAATTTGGTGAAAAACATGGGTTCTAGGAAGAAATCATCTTAATTAATATTTAAATACATAATTCATTCATAATACAATGCATTAAAGCCTTTGGAAAACGTTTAGAATCGAACCCATGCCAAGATTGAAAACAAGGGTTTTTGGGGAAACATTGGAGACTTGAAATCAACTTTGGAATTGACTCCTTGAAAGAAACTAAGTCAAGGATGAAGACTACCATACCTTTTATGGAAGAAATCCATGAAATTTCTTTGAAAAAATTGAAAACTTGACCTCAAAGCTTGCTTCCATCACCTCCAATGGAGGTTTCTCAAGAGAGAACTTTTGGAGAGGTGGGTTTCTAATTTGTGAGTAATTTGGAAGAATGAATTAGAAAAGGTGTTTAAATAATTTCAAAATCCTTAAAATATCTTAATTAAACAATAATAACCGTCCATTGACTCAACTAACTAATTAAAGAATTTACCATCTTAACCTTACGCTGGTCGAAACTTTAACAGGTTGCAGGTGTGTTCTACGAAACCCCCACCCACGGACCGTGAGTGGGGTCACACCTCATATTGTGGGGTCATGGTTTGAGTCTTCAACTTGAGAATTGATTCCCTGACCTACGGAGGCCATCCACGGGGAGTGGATGGACCTACGGGGCGTAGGTCCCCATCCGTAGGCCATGACTTTTGGGCAGATTTTGGTTTCCTTGGGGTCTTGGGGGTTAGGCTTTAGGGTCCTACTCAAGGACCCCTAGGGTGGTCCTTGGGGTATCTTACCTTAGCGTTTAACTCCTAAACCCCTCAACCATAGCCCGGGACATCATTTTGCAACATGAAACCTTACAACAACTCAAACACACACTAGTTAGGTTCTAGTTTCTCCTATTCATTTTCCGGGTCGTTACAAGTTCTTCCAAGAACAAGCAGAGGTGTTCTTCAAGTTCAGCCTCGAAATATAAATGATTTATCCATAGATTTCATCACCAGGTATATGGGATTTCATTAGTGGGTTTATTTCCCCCCATAGGTCCCTAGAATTCAGTTAGTTCTTTCTCATAAATTGTTCAGACCTGGGGTTTCTAGATTTTAAAGATTTATTATGATTATGGTTCCTTTGATCTAAATAACTTGTTTGCTTATAATTTTAGTATAATTTCATGCATAGAACTCATAACCCTATTTTGTGTAAATTTATCCTAGTTCATGAATTATACTTGCTAGACCAACTAGACAAAAATTCATGCTTCAAATTTTGAATGTTTTATTCTCAGTATATAAATTTTGGATTCTTAGTTAGCATGTCAATTTTGAGCTATTTAGTATTTAGTGCTTTTAGCTTCAGGAATATTCAGTTAAGAACACTTAGCACCGAGTTAGACTAGGGTTCAGCGTACCCTCAAAGTCCAGAACTACGTGCCCTTGTAGGTTAATAAGTCCCCACAGTTGGGTATCAGTTTTAGTGATCACGCCACTGTCATGTCTTTATACCCCTGACAAGATATATTGGGTCCTCTCGTTAGGACATATACATCAGACTCTATGTTTAGCTCACGTGGTTTATGTTAGTTAGTAGTGGCTCCCAAAGTCCGACTCTTAGTGCATTGACTAGGTTTTCAGCAGTTACTTCAGTATAGATTTCATCAGGTTATGTTCATGATTAGTACTTGGTCATTGCATCCAATTTACCTTTAACTTATACTTTAGTACATATCTATATCCTTGTTCATATTATCTCATCGCTTAGTTATGCATTGTATACTTTATATACTTTATTCATCTTAACATATCTATATCCTGCATGCTTAGTACATTCCAAGTACTGATACATACTTTGTGCTACATTGTGTCATGATGTAGGTTCAGACACTCAGCATCCAGATCACGCTTAGATCGATTCTCAATTCAACTCCATGTCATGAGTCCTCATACTTCTAGCACAATAGACAGGCTTTCTATTTTAGTCTTTATTTCCAGTTTTTTGTTTTGTTATAGTTATATGGGGGCATGTCCCAGCAACTGGACTCAATTAGACGCTTTTCAGACAAAGTAGTAGATTCAGCTCGAGTTGTTAAGTGATTGTGACATTCATCACTAAACTCTTATTTTTAAATTTACTTTCAGGCCCATTTGGGCTTTGTTCCCTCTTTAGATATCAATTGATTTAGCTTCTGCATAGTACATGTTTTACTTAGTTATTCTCAGTATGCTTGATATATCTCAGACAGAGGATTAGCTTGGGGTCATTCATGATTCTAGGTCCTATGTTATGTCTAGGGGGTAGCCTCGGGGTGTGAAAAAATTGGTATCAAAGAATTAGGTTCAAGAGTCCTAGGGTGTCTGAAATTCAAACTAAGTAGAGTCTCGTTCATGGGTGTGGAGCGCGCCACATATATGAGGGGGAGGCTACAAAGTGTTTTAAGTAAAACTTCACTTCCATTGCTATTATTATCGTATGGGAGGATTGATTCAACTTCTCCCTTCTAATCCATCATTGTACATTTCAGATCATGCATCCTCGTAGAGATAATACACGGAATGCTAATGCATTCCCTCCAGTCCCGAATCATGAGGTTAAGAATGCAGAGTTCCATAACGTGATCCAACTATTAGCACAAATAGTAGCAAATCAGGCCAGTTAGATGGCCCCAAGTCCTGCAAACCCCACTGGTTGATCAACTGTAGCTAGGGTTATAGACTTTGTTCGTATGAATCCCCCAGAATTTCTAGGGTCAAAGGTTGGTGAGGACCCATAAAATTTCATTGATTAGGTTAAGAAGATTCTTGAGGTAATGCAAGGATAGTGTCGATTGGAAATCCTATCAATTTAAGAATGTGGCTTATATTTGGTTAACACAATGGAAAGACAACAGGGGTGCGCGATGCAGCTCTTGTGACTTGGGATTACTTATTGGAGCTTTTCTAGATAGGTTCTTTCCGAGAGAGTTAAGGGAGGCTAAGGCCCAGGAGTTTATGAACTTGAAGCAGGGCTTAATGTCTGTCCAAGAATACAGGCCGAAGTTCACTTAGCTCTCCAGGTATTCTCTACATATAGTTGTTAATTCGAGGGCACAAATGAGCAAGTTCTTGTTTGGAGTATCCTATCTTGTCAATACAGAGTGCAGGAATGTCATGCTATTAGGAGATATGGATTTCTCCATACTAATGATTCATGCTCAGTAGTTGAAGGAGATAAGCTTAGGGAAATGGCTAAGGACAATAAGAAGGCTAGAATGGGAAATCATAAATACTCTCAACGAAGGTCAGGAAGTGGAAATCACTCACACTTTTAGCAGAGGTGTATAGCCTCAGCACCTTCATTAGCTAGCGCTCTGTCCCCGAGGTTTCGACATGATCAGAAAGGTAGGGAATCAGGCTCTAAGTCACAGTGGGGTGCTTCAGGTTATCATACTTTTCCAACTTTCCCAAAGTATGGTAAGAACCATTCGGGTGAGTGTCTTGCAGGAAGAGATGGGTGTTTTAGATATGGCCAGTTTGGTCATACGTTGAAAGATTTCTCTTTTGCTAGGCTATGAAAAGGAGCTTATAGGGCTTAGTCTACAAGCTCAACAACTCCAACGGGCCACCTCATTCAGCAGGGTGCCTCATCTGGTACAGGTCATGGTTAGTGCCAGAAGAGGTTGTATGCTCTCCAAGCTCGCCTAGAACAGGAAGATTTTCCTGATGTGGCCATTGGTACGTCAAGAGTCTTCCATTTAGATGTTTATGCACTTTTAGATCCAGGGGCTACACTTTATTTTGTAACTCTATATATAGTAGTAAACTTTTGTGTTAGTCTAGAAACTCTCTCATGACCCTTCTCAGTCTCTACTCAAGTTGGTGACCCAGTTATAACTAGACTGGTGTATAGAAATTGCCTTGTCACAATTTCCTAGAAAGTCACTTCAGCAGACCTAGTAGAGTTAGAAACGGTAGATTTTGATATTATTCTAGGAATGGATTGGTTACATTCATTTTATGTCTCAATCGATTGTAGAACTAGGATCATTCAACTTCAGTTTCCAAACGAGCCAGTGTTAGAATGGAAGGGTAGTAGCTCAGTGCATATGGGTTAAATTATCTCTTACACTAAGGCAAGGAAAATGATTTCAAAAGGGTTTATCTATCATCTCGTTCGAGTTAAGGATTCAAAATATGAGACCCCAACTCTTGAGTCTGTCCTAGCAATAGTTTCCAAAAGTGTTCGAAGAAGATCTTCCCAAAGTTCCTCCTGAAAGGGAAATCAACTTTGGAATAGATCTCCTTCCAAATACCCAGCCTATTTCGATTCCTCCTTATAGAATGGCTTCAGCTGAGCTTAAGAAATTGAAAGAACAGTTGAAAGACTTTCTAGATAAAGGCTTTATCAGACCCAGTATCTCTCCATGCGGTGCTCCAGTATTGATTGTGAAAAAGAAATATGGTTCTCTCAGAATGTGCATTGACTATCGTCAACTGAACAAACTCACAATAAAGAATAAGTATCTCATCCCCGAGGTTGATGACTAACTCGACCAACTTCATGGTGCTTGTTTATTTTCTAAACTCAGATTCAACTATAATCATCTTATAGTCAGAGATAGTGACATCCTGAAGACAACCTTTAGGACTCGGTATGGTCACAATAAATTTGTAGTGATATCTTTTGGAGTAACAAATGATCCTGCGACTTTCATGGACTTAATGAACAGGGTGTTCAAACAGTATTTGGACTTGTTCGTCATTATTTTTATTGATGATATCCTCATTTATTCTCGGAGTAAGGAAGAGCATGCGACTCATCTGAGAGTTATTTTGCAAACCCTCAAAGATCACCATATATTTGCTAAGTTCAGCAAATTAGAATTCTAGTTATAGTCAGTCGCTTTCCTTGGTCATGTGGTATCCAAAGAAGGGATCCAAGTAGATTCTCAAAAAATTGAGGTCGAACAAAACTGGCCTAAACCTACCTCTCCAACTCATATAAGATGTTTCTTGGGTTTCGTTGGTTATTGTAGAAGGTTTGTGGAAGGATTTTCATCCATAGCTTCTCCATTGACCAAGTACAATCAGAAAAAATGTCAAGTTTCAGTGGTCATATGAGTGTGATAAAAGATTCTCAGAACTAAAGACTAGGTTGGCTACAACTCATTTCTTGACTCTACTAGATGGTTTAGACGGTTATATGATTTATTCTGATGCATACAGGGTTAGCCTAGGTTTTGTGTTGATGCTGCGAGGTAAGGTCATAACTTATGCTTCTAGACAACTTAAAGTCCACGAGAAGAGTTACTTGACTCATGACCTCAAACTTGCAGCCGTAGTATTTGCCCTATAGATTTGGAGACACTTGTTGTTTGTTGTTCATGTTGATGTGTTCACAGATCATAAGATCCTCTAGTACGTGTTCACCCAGAGAGAGTTGAATCTTTGTCAGAGGAGATGACTTGAATTCCTAAAAGGATATGACATGAATGTTCTTTACCATCTGGTAAGGCCAATGTAATGGCTGACGCCCTCAGCAAACTATCCATGGTAGTGTAGCACATGTTGAGGAAGAGAAGAAAAAAATAGTCAAAGATGTGCATCAGCTTGCTAGGTTAGGAGTTTTTCTTACAGACATGTCAAATGGTTGTGTGGCAGTTCAAAATTGGTCAGAATCTTCATTGGTAGCAGAGGTTAAGAAAAAATAGGATAGTGATCCTATATTAATTCAGTCGAAAAGTGCAGTTCATCAGCAGAGAGTAGAGGTTTTCTCCCAAGAGGGACATGATGTACTTCGTTATCAAGGTCGCATATGTGTTTCTAACGTGCGTGAGTTGAGGAAGCATATCCTTACAGAAGCCCATAGTACCACATATTCCATTCATCCAGGTACCACTAAGATATACCGTTATCTACGAGAAGTCTTTTGGTGGAACGACATGAAGAGGGACATAGGTGTCATGCCCTGAGGCTACCCTCTTGACGTAACACTAGACTTAAGATCACGAGTGACCCCAATCTAACCCTGTCTCTGGAATATATCAAGCATACTAAGAATCATTGTATAAGACATGTTCTATGCAGAAGCTAAAACATGGAAAATTGATAGTGGGAATAGCCAACTATTCTTAATGTATAAAACATACTAATAGTTTAATAACAACTGAAATATTAAACTTAACAATTCAAGTTGATTCTACTACTATGTCTGAAATGCCTCTAACTGATGTCGAATTGCTGGGACATGCCCTGATACACTCAAAATACACCTCCCTAAAGAAGCATAAGCGATCGTTATCAAGTAAAGAACCCAACTTGTAGGTTGGGGTCGATCCCATGAGGAAAATAGTTTAGACTTTACTTTAACCAACAATTATATTCGATTAGTCAAATTACTTCCAGAAACAAGTAATTAAAAAGGGGGGTTTTGTGAAACGAATTGTAAG
>JAJOOS010022355.1:0-22960 GCA_029582725.1 Solanum chiquidenum | reverse complement strand
TCCCAGAGTTTCTTCATCAAGGCGAATCTGCACATTCCTGACAATAATTTTGATTCCACCACCTTCTAGTAGTTCCATTTTGTAGAAGAATTCATGCACTTCAGGTTTGTGCAAGTATGGAACTAGTGGTTCAAACAGATGATTCCAGCATTGAATGATAACAACATCAACCAGATTGGCCATACCAAATTTTGTTAAAATGTCAGGTCAAAGACTCTACCATTCAAAACTCTTTGTTGATCCATTTTCTCTACCCGCTCCTCTCTAGTCAATTCCTTTTCTTCGATTTGATTTTTAACCCTGGGACCAGATCCTTTTACGGGTTGTTCCTCTGACTGCTTTCTTCCTTTTTCTCCTTTTGCAAGAGGTTTCTTATTTTTAACCTTCACATTCTTTGTAGGAGAATTCACCCTTTTTACTGGAGATTTCTTTCCCCCTTTTTGATTTCCCTTTGATTTAATCCTTTCTTCCTCAGCTTCTCTCTTCCTTTTTGCCACATACTTGGCAGCATCCTCAGATTCAGTCTTACTGTTCTCAATAGACAAGGGAATAGAGGCGGGTTGTTCAGGTTCAAGCCCTTCTCTTCTCCTCTTCCTAGTTGTTTCAGTTTGGGCTTTGCTTGCGGCAATAACACTCCCCATAACCTTTTGTGTTTCGCTCCTTGTAACATACTTCCTTTTGTCCCCTTTTGAGTGAGACCGTACCAACTTTCCCTTCCTCTTTCTCTGTCGCTCCTTTTCTCGTTTACCAGATTTATCAACAATATCAATCTCGGACGTACATTTAACTGTTTCCAACTCAGGAACATTTAATTGAGATTGATTTCCTCCTCGCATTCCCATTGAGCGCCATCTTAATGGGATGTCTTTTTCTTTTTCCTTATCGCTCCCAACATCAAAGGATTTTGGTGTTTCGTCAAAGATAGGCTCACTTCTGTGAGGGACCTGATCCGGTGACTCCAGTTCATGTTCTAGAAAAGTAGGTTGAACATCACCTCTCAATGAGGCTAAGCTTTGAACGACCACTAGTTCTGCCCCAACGGTTAGGATACATGATTCAGGACCTTTCCCTACTGGCAAGTCCCCTTCAAACAATCTCTTAGACATAGTAGACGACACTGCCATGGAACCAATTTCAATTTCTTCTAAAGGAAGTCCAACATTAGGTTTTGCCACAGATTGTGCCTCTGAAATTTGGGATTTGTTACCAGATAAGACCAGAGTAGGAGAACAAACTAAAATATTTTTAGGGTGAAGAACAGGAGAGGCTACGATGTCGGCTGGCTAAGTGATGGATTCATCCATTTCACCAACACCACAGACTGGAGTGGATGGTGACTCTTTTGGGGGAGGCATAGAGAAGTTGAATGAACTAGGGTTTTCAACCTCTTGGGAGATAGGTGTCTTTGAAGAAGACTCAGAGTTAGACATTTTGAAGAGAAGAGGGAAGCGGAATTTGGAGATTTTAGAAGAAGGTTTTAGATTTTAGAAGAGGATTTTGGAGAGAATTAGAATTTAAAGTCAAAAGGTATCAGGTCCCAACAGTGGCGACTCTTGGTTTTAAAAGAGACAAGACGTTTTGAAACTGATGCGATGAATGAACGGGTGACACATGGCAGTGATGTTGACATTTAAACATTGTCGTATAAGTGATACTAACCTCATGAGGACCAGGTCCTCCTGTCAGTTTGTAACTCTGCCAGTGTGATTAAATCCTTCCTTCAGCTAGATACACCATGAGTGTATACCTACATTAAGGTACTAGAAGTGAATTCATTTATGACAAACATTAAAACAAGTATAGATACCTGCCCTCCTTAACATAACCATTAAGACGGATTTTTGTGCAATATTGTTAAGGAATCATGTGATTTTGTGCATCCCCAGCCTTATCCTGTTTTTAATGAAACATTCTTTACTCGAGGGCTTTGTAAAGATATCTGCCAGCTGATCTTCAGTCTTGCAGAACTTCATCACCATATTATGCTTTTCAACATTGTACCTCAGAAAATGATGCCTCACATCTATATGCTTTGTCCTTTTATGCTGGACAAGATTCTTGGCCATATTCATGGCACTGGTGTTATCACAAATGAGAGGAATGGTGTTTGAGAGTACACCAAAATCTTCCAACTGCTGCTTAATCCACAGTAGTTGTGCACAATATGATGCATCAGCCACATACTCTGGCTCTGCAGTAGACAATGCCACAGAATTCTACTTCTTTGTTCCCCATGAAATCAAAGCTGATCCCAGGAAGTGTGCCATGCCAGATGTGCTTTTTCGATCAACCAGAAAACCTGCATAATCAGCATCAACATAACCTATAAGATCAAAATAGTCACCAGTAGGGTAGAAGAGGACCAGGTCCTGAGTTCCCTTCAAGTATCTCAGGATGCGTTTGGCTGCCTTCAGGTGAGACTCCTTTGGTGCTGCTTGAAGCCTTGCACACATCCTTACACTGAACACTATGTATGGCCTGCTTGTAGTGAGGTATAGAAGTGATCCTATGATTCCCCTGTACATGGTTTGATTTACCTCCACACCATCTTTATCTATATCAAGTTTCACACTTGTACTCATGGGAGTATCCAACACCTTTGCTTCAAGCAAATTGAACTTCTTGAGCAACTCTTTGATGTACTTCTCTTGGAATATTGAAGTACCTTGATAGTACTGTTTGATCTGCAAGCCTAGAAAGAACGTGAGTTCCCCCATCATGCTCATTTCAAACTCACTACTCATCAATTCAACAAACTTTTTGCAAAGTGAGTCTGAAGTGGCTCCAAATATGATATCATCCACATATACATGTACAATTAGCAATTCCTTACCTCTGGATTTTAAGAACAAGGTATTATCAATTTTACCTCTCTTGAACCCATTGGTGAGAAGAAACTTTGACAGGTGTTCATACCAAGCTCTGGGAGCCTGTTTTAACCCATACAAAACATTGTCCAATTTCAGCACAGGATTGGGCAGGTCAGCATCTTCAAAGCCTGGAGGCTGCTTGAAATAAACTTCTTCCTTCAGGTTCCCATTCAAGAAAGCACTCTTGACATCCATTTGAAACAATTTGAATTCCATGTGAGCTGCAAATGCTATCAAGATTCTGATTGCTTCCATTCTGGCTACATGAGCAAAGGTCTCATCATAATCAATTCCTTCTTCTTGGTTATAACCCTGTACCACCAGTCTTGACTTATTTCTAGTGATGATACCATGCTCATCAAGTTTGTTTCTGAAGACCCATCTGGTCCCAATAATAGTTCTGTCAAGTGGTCTGGGGACCAGGTGCCACACCTTACTTCTCTCAAACTGATGAAGCTCCTCCTGCATTGAAGTTACCCAATCTACATCCTTCAAAGCTTCCTTGATGTTCTTGGGTTCAATGGATGATATGAATGCTGAATGTGCAACTAGATTTCTTGATTTAGACCTAGTTTGAATTCCTGAGTCAAGTGGAGAGATGAGATTGTCTAGTGGATGTGAAGATTGATGTTTCCAACCAGACTTTCTGGTAATCTGTTTTTATCTGTCAGCATCAGAATCACCTTCATCTTCTTCAAGATTTTGAGACAGTGTTTCCTCTGATGAACCAGAGGGACCAGGTCCTCCTGAGTGTTCTGCATTATTATCTTTTGTACCCTGTCATCCTGCTACTTGTTCATCAGCTCCTCAAACTCGTAGTCCTCATTGTTCTCATTTCTTGTACTCAATTTATCAAACTTGACGTGCATGCTTTCTTTAATACAAAGAGTTAGTTTGTTAAACACCCTGTACGCCTTGCTTGTAGATGATTACCCAACAAATACACCTTCATCACTTCTAGCATCAAACTTGCCTAGATCAGCCTTTCCATTATTCAACACAAAGCATTTACACCCAAATGGTCTAAGATGTGCAATTAAAGGTTTTTTGTTATTTAATAGATCATAAGGTGTTTTCTTGATGATAGATCTGATAAGACACTTGTTTATCACATATCATGCTGTATTAACTGCTTCAGCCTAAAAATTCATTGCAAGTCCTGAATCGATCAACATAGTTATCTCCACCAGAGTTCTATTTTTTCTTTCAACCACTCCATTTTGCTGAGGAGTTGTGATTGATTCCATTTTCTGCGCAAAACCCTTCAAGTAGAGAGTTTTCAAACTCTGTACCATGATCAGATCTGATACTGACTATCTTGCAATTTATCTTCAATTGGATGGCTTTGGCAAATGTGATCAGTTGTCCAGCTGTCTCATCTTTCGTTCGCAGAAACATGTTCCAAGTGAACCTGGAAAAATCATCAACAATGACAAGAATATATTTCTTACCTCATCTTCTTTGGATTCTGATAGGTCCACATAAGTCCATGTGAAGCAGCTCTAGAGGTCTGGTTGTACTGACTCCCTTCTTAGCCTTGAAGGATGATCGTGTTGGTTTCCCTCTTGCACATGCATCATAGACTTCATCATTTGAGAATTTCAGCTCTGGTAACCAGCCGACCAGATCCCCTGCAACAAGCTTGTTTAGTAAAGAGAAACTTACATGACCTAGTCGTCGATGCCAAAGATTTGCATCGTCAGCTTGAGCACTCAGGCATGAAAGACGGTCCCCTTCAATAGACTCAAGATTAGCAATGTACACATTCTTAACTCTTTTTGCAGACATCACAATTTTCTTGGTTGCACAATTTGTGACCAGGCATTTATCGGCCATGAACTTGACTTTATTTCCTTTATCACAGATTTGTGAAATGCTCAAAAGATTGTATTTTAAACTCTCCACATAGTGTACATTGTTTATCGAATTATCAGTCGATCTCCCAATCCTGCCAATACCAAAGATAGAGCCCTTCTTTCCACCACCAAACGACACACCACCACCTTGGTGTGCTTTCAAAGAGAGGAAGTTTGAAGTGTTTCCGGTCATGTGCCTTGAGCATCCACTGTCCATGTACCAGCGCTGACTCCTTCCTTTCTTTTGCATAAGAATCATTTGTTAGATTTAGGAACCCAATTCAAACGGAGTTTCCAGTAACTATCAAGAGGCTTGATAAGAGGCAAGATGGACTTACTTAAACGATAAAGGGGACCAGGTCCCTTGTGTCCCTTTTCAACATCATTTTCAGATCTAACAAATTTCACATGCCTTTCTTTAGCTTTTCTCAGACTCTCACATTTTTCTTTCATATGACCATTTCGACCACAGTGAGTGCACAAGAGGTTGTCAGATACATACACATATTTGCTATGAGGATTATAGGGGGGTTCTATTGGTCTGCGTCCCAACCCTTTCTTTCCATTGAAACTCTGATTAGACAAATTAGAGAGTATCTTAGAGGAGTCGGTCCATTTTAGAGAGTGGCTTAACTCCTCCTTGACCCTACTTAGTTGATAGTTTGTTTCAAGAGAAGCAACTAGCTTAGACTCAGAAATTTTTAGCTTTTCTTCCAGATCTTCCTCAAGAATGCTAAGCTTTCTCTTTCCTTCTACTGAGGTACCAGGGTCCTTCTCAGGTATTATGTTACTGGTTTCTAGAGTACCTATCCTTTCACTCTTTTCAGAAACTTGAAACCTGAGAGCAGAGTTTTTATCCTTACACAAACTTAATTTTTTATTCAACATTAAGTTTTCGGTGGTTCGTTCATCAACAAAGTCAATAAGCAGGGCAACAAGTTTTCTCAAGTTTTCAATAGGCATAGTATCTAGATCATCCTTAAGATCAAAGAAAGTTACCTCGTCTGAATCCTCTTCATCATCAGATTTTGCCATCAAGGAAAAAATAGAGTTGAAAATGCTTTCATCATCTTCAATAGCCATCATTGAAACATCCTCATGACTTTCTGCATCTTTTTCTGATTCACTTGAATCATTTCCAAAACAACAAAGGATTTTCTCACCAACTGATCAGCATGTGCCTTCTTTCGAGCATGGTCTGGGACCAGGTACCTCTTGCGAGGTCTGATGTCATGAGTTTCCTGCTTTTGACTAGGGAAGTCCCTCATGAAGTGACCAGGCTTGCCACATTTATGGCAAAGATCATTTGCAGTAGCAGTTCTGCTTGCATGGATTTTCTTTTGGACGCCTCCATGCTTCTTTAAGATCTTCTGAAATCTTCTAGTGGCATATGCCATCTCATCCTCCTCTTCAGTCACCTCATTTTGAGATAATTTCAAGGCAATGGACTTCTCCTTCTTTCCTTCCTTCACAATCGTCCCTTGTTTCTTGTTCATCTCGTAGGTCTGAAGATTCCCAATCAATTCATCCATGAGAAGAGTCATTAGATCTTTGGCTTATGTTATGGCATCCACCTTGCTTTCCCAAGATTTAGGAAGCACCTTGAGGATCTTGCAAGTTTGCTTGCTGACAGGAATAGGCTCACCCAAACATCTAAGTTCGTTGGTTATGAAGGTGAATCTTGAGTTCATCTCAAAGATAGTTTCACCTTCCTTCATGCAGAAGTTCTCGTACTGAGTCATAATCATATCGACGTTAGACTCTTTTACTCGTTATGTTCCTTCGTGGGCTGTTTGAAGACAATCCCATATCTCCTTGGCAGTCTCACAAATGAGATTCTGTTGTATTTATCTGCTCCAATTCCACACACTAGAATCTTCTTTGCTTTGTAGTTCTTTTCTATCTTCTTCCTATCTGCTTCATTGTACTCTTTTCTGGTTTTGATAGCTGTAGTGGTGAGCTCTTCATCCTTCACATCCTTTGTAGGAATATATGGTCCATCAAGAATGATGTCCCACAACTCAATATCCTCAGCGTTGATGTAGTCATGCATTTGATTCTTCCACCATCCATAGTATTGACCATTAAAACGTGGTGGCCTAGTAGAAGACTGACCTTCTTCCATATTAGGTGGATCAGCCATTCCTTCTGTATCTTTTCTTTTCTTGGTGTTAACCAAATTGAAAAGAACCAGCTCTGATACCACTTGATGGAATGTATGGGTCCACTTAAGTCGATGGGACCAGGTCCTCAACACAGTTACAGTAACATACAGAAAATAAATGCTGAAAGTAAATATTGTACAAACAACTTTACGTGGAAACCTCCTTGCTCAAGGGAGTAAAACCACGACCTGTTCTCAACAAGATTTTCAAACTGCTTTCACTAATCTTCTTCAAGCAAGAGTAAAAGCCAGTTTACAAAATGAGATTAGCCTGCTAATCTCCACACTAAGCAATATATCCTATCACTTAGCTGATCCAGAGTAGATACAACACTGCCCACTATACTAATGATAACCGATCAATATAGACTTTTAGAGTAAGAACCTAAGTTACCCTTAACCTAGTTCTTACAATGATTCAAACAAATTTGAAACGTTTCTTTCACAAGTGAAACGAATCCTACAATATAAGAACTATTACAAGCAAACAAAAGCAGCTGGTACAAAAAGCAAATCGCAGCACTTCTATCAGGTCCCTTGCAGTTTTGAAGCTTGAAAGTATCTCTCTTTGAATGAATGATGAATAATGTTTTTTGTTGTTTGATGTATACCATGAAGAGTTATTACCAAACGTACAAGCAACCTCATCGCTTCTGATTGGTGAAGTACTCTGCAGCTTCACCAACTTCTTGACAGAGACAACCTTTACAGCTGTCCAACACTTTGACCACTGGACGAGTATTCATACTCTGCAGAGGACCAGGTCCCTGCATTTGTGAGGAGATTATCAAAACATCTATGAGCATAAGCACTTATCACACCCGCTGTTTCTGCAGCCATCGGATACTCCTGGTTCCATGCTTATTCCGATATAGCTAATAAGCAGTGAGAACTATGGCCTATGGAGAAGATCTATGAAGATTGCTCTCCTTGGAAAAGGAAAACTAGGCTTTATCAATGGAACTTGCAGGAAGGAGAAGTACGAGAAAACTTTGTTCAATGCATGGGAGAAGTGTGCTAGGATCGTACATTCGTGGATCATAAATGTAGTTTCGAAACCATTGTTGAATGGAATAGT
The DNA here is from genome assembly GCA_029582725.1 of Solanum chiquidenum. Classification (NCBI taxonomy): domain Eukaryota; kingdom Viridiplantae; phylum Streptophyta; class Magnoliopsida; order Solanales; family Solanaceae; genus Solanum; species Solanum chiquidenum. The sequence goes on along the minus strand of JAJOOS010022355.1, from coordinate 14,992 downwards.
GTATGGATCTAGTGCAACTGTTGCTTTGGAGGATCTGGAAGAGCGATTCAACAAAATCAATCGTGTGAGAGTGTTTCAGTTGCATCGTGAAATCACAAACAACACACAAGGTACTAGCTTTGTTTCTGTCTATTACTCCAAACTTAAGGAATTATGGGATGAGTATAATACTATCGTTTCAACACCTAAATGTGAATGCCCTAAGTCCAAAGAATACTCTGATCACTTACAAGAGCAGCGTCTATTACAGTTTTTGAATGGGTTGAACGAATCCTATGATCAAACTAGAAGGCAAATTCTTATGAAATCAGTAGCTCCTACTGTTAGTCAGGCTTATGCTATGATCTCCGAAGATGAAAGCGAAAGGAAGATTAGTTGTTCTCAGGTAGCTACAGGCCAGGATAGATTTAATGATCCTACAATTTTGCAAACTGGTATAGATCAAACATACAGAGGAAAAAAGCCTTTCGTGAGGTGTGATTACTGTCGTGTGAGAGGACACTCTAAGGAACAATGCTGGAAACTCATAGGTTATCCTGATGACTATAAATTCAAAGGAAGAACTGCTGGTGGAAATGGTAATTACAACAATGGAAGGGGATACTTCAATCATTCGACTCAACCTCCTCAATTTTTTGCTAATGGAAAACCTGGTGGACAACCATTTGCTAATGTCAACAATGTGTCTGGTGTTGGCATATCTACTGGAGGAAACAATCATGATAATCACACTGCTGGAGCTCAACCTCAAACAGATGGAAAGGGGCAATACTTCACTGAATCTTAGTATCAAAAAATTATCACATTGTTAAACAAGGATGCAAACGAAGGACAAGCTATGAATCATCAGGTACCATTACTTCTTTTCATTCACACATTCCACATAGTGAATGAATAGTTGATTCTGGTACAACTCATCATGTTACTGCTAGTCTAGAAAGTTTGATGAGACATGAGGAAGTGAAATAATTCAGTAATGATAAAGTGTACCTTCCAACTGGTGATAGGGTAGACATCACACACATAGGAGATGCTCAAGTATTTGCATAATCTGTCATGCAAAATGTGTTATATGTACCTGACTTTAGACTCAATCTTATGTCAGTCTCTTGGATAACCAAGGACCTCACTTGCTGTGTCTCTTTTTTCCCTGACTTCTGTGTGTTTCAGGATCTCTCCAGTGGCAAGGTTAGGGGGATTGGTAAGGAACACTATGGGCTGTACATTTTCAGGTCAGGAGGAACATGCAGTCAACATAAGCCAATAAAATAGTGTCTCACAGAAGTAGGGATGGCAACATTAGTTGATACCATTCTAGAAAAGTACAAGCTATGGCATATGAGACTTGGACATCCTTCCATGTCAGTCATGAAAGAAGTAGATGTAGTTAAAGGCAAATGTAATGCTAGGGTACATGAAAACTATTTTGTATGTACTAAAGCTAAACAATCTAGATTGAAGTTTCCTATTAGTAATTCAAGAAGTGTTTGTTCATTCCAACTTGTACACATGGATTTGTGGGGATCTTATAAAACTACAACACTTGATATGAAATCCTATTTTCTCACAATTGTTGATGATCACACTAGGTTTACTTGGGTGTACCTATTGCAGTTAAAGTCTGATGTTATAGTTGCCTTAAAATTGTTTTTGTCCATGGTGAAGAATCAATTTGCTGCAGATATCAAGATCATAAGATCAGATAATTGTACTGAGTTCTTCAATGCTCAGTGTAATGATCTTTTGAATCAACATGGAATTGTGCATCAAAGCAGTTGTGTACATATACCACAACAAAATAGAAGGGTTGAAAGAAAATACAGACATATTATGGACATAGCCAGGGCCTTGAGATTTCAGGCAGACATTCCAATTAAGTATTGGGGCCTATGTGTGAAGACTGCTGTGTATCTCATTAACAGGTTACCATCAAGTGTATTACAAGGGAAGACTCCTTATGAGATCATGTACAAGAGAAAGAACCATATTGAACACCTGCGAGTGTTTAGATGCCTACGGTTTGCTACAAATGTGGTCAAGAGTGAAAAATTTGCAGAAAAAGCTAGAGAGTTAGTCCTTATGGGATATTCTGAGACAAAAAAGGGATACTTGCTTTTGGATCTCAACACTAATATTTTCTTTGTCAGCAGGGATGTACAATTCATAGAGCATGTTTTTCCATTTAGGAAGAAATTATCTGATACAATACTGGAGAATTCTTATACACATATGGAAGAAGATGCTGTGAGATTTTATCATTTGATTGATGCAGTATATGATGATGAGAGTTCCAGAGATCCCCTCAATGTCTCAGGTAATGAAGATGTTAGAACTGACAGATTTGGTGAAGTCCAAGAAGATCTTGTAGTTGGTGAACCTGATGATAACCTTGTGGCTGATAATACACAAGTGGATGAACATGCAGGGTTGAATGATCTGCCAGGAGGCACAGTGTTACAACAGAATGGAGCACCATATATCAGAAAATCACACAGGTAAATGAAGGAACCTATATGGATGAAGGACTATGCTGTCAAGAAAAGGGCCAGCACTAGTTTGTATCCTATTGCCAACTATATTTCCTATGAAAAAACTCCCAAGTATAAGTGCTATCTGAGTAAATTTTCACAACTAGTAGAACCTCAAAAATTTACAGAAGCTACCAAGGACCCAAGATGGATACATGCAATGAAACAGGAAGTATAGGTCCTTGAGGAAAACAAGACTTGGGAGGTGGTACCATTACCAGCAGGCAAGAACACAGTGGGATCCAAGTGGATTTATAAGATCAAATATAAAGCAAGTGGAGAAGTTGAAAGATTTAAAGCAAGGCTTGTGGCTAAGGGATACAGTCAAAGGGAAGGTCTGGATTACCATGACACCTTTTCACCTGTAGTGAAAATGGTAACAGTGAGATCAGTCATAGCTCTTGCTGCCTCTTGGGGATGGAATTTACTGCAAATGGATGTGTATAATGCCTTCCTGCAAGACCTTGAGGAAGAAGTGTTTATGTAAATGCCAGAGGGTTTTAGAAGATAGGGGGAGACAAGAGTATGCAGACTACTGAATTCTTTGTATGGCTTGAAACAAGCCTCAAGACAATGGAATATCAAACTGGCTGATGCCTTAGTGGATGCAGGATTCTCACAAAGCAATCATGACTACTCATTATTCACCTTAAAGGAGCAAGATGACATTGTAATTTTATTGGTGTATGTTGATGACCTGCTTATTACTGGCAGCAGTATCACATTGATTGAAAGGGCCAAACATGTTCTCAATCACAAGTTCAAAATGAAAGACTTGGGGGAGCTGAAATACTTTCTTGGAATTGAGGTTTTGAGGTCTACAAAAGGTGTTTTGTTGAATTAAAGGAAGTATGTGTTGGAGCTTATCTCTAAAATGGGACTGAGTGGATCAAAATCAGCATGCACACCTCTTGAATGCAATAGGAAACTCAAAACACTTGAATATGATGAAACTACAAACAAAACTGATGATGAGCTATTAAGTGATGTTAATTCATATCAAAAGTTAATTGGGAAACTTTTGTATGTAACCATAGCAAGACCTAACATTAGTTATTCAGTACAGACGTTAAGCCAGTTCATGCAAAAGCCCAAGAAGTCACATTGGGAAGCTGCTTTGAGAATCGTTAGATATTTGAAGAATTCACCAGGTCAAGGCATTTTACTGAAGTCTGGACACACTGATCAAATTACTTGCTGGTGTGATTCTGACTGGGCTGATTGCCCAAATACCAGAAGATCAGTTACAAGTGTTGTAGTTAAGTTCGGGGATTCATTAATCTCATGAAAATCGAAGAAGCAACAAACAATGTCTCGCAGCTCGGCAAAAGTTGAGTATAGAAGTCTGGCTGCAGCTGTGGCAGAATTAACTTGGTTGAGAGGATTATTTCAGTAGTTGAATGTGCATGTTAAATCACCAATCACAGTTTTTTGTGATAGTATGTATGCTATACATATTGCTGAAAATCCAATTTTTCATGAGAGGACAAACACTACAAAAAAATCAGCGTTTACCAACGGATTGTTGGTTGTTACTATTTCGCTCGTTAGTAATCTCTTAGTGACGAAAAAATGAGTTCCGTCACAAATTTAGCGACGTCTTAGAGACGAATGATAATCGTCGCCACGTGTTAGCAACGGATTGATCCGTCATTATATATATACAATTCGTTGCTAATATCAAAATTCATTCCGTCATGTTGGATGAATTTGTGACAAAATTTCATTGTTAATCCGTCGCAACTATTCCATCATTTGAGCCAGCATATTTGGTGCTTAATAGTTCGTCGCTAGTCCGTTGTCAGTGTTCTCTTAGGGAACCAAATAGTCGCTAAATTTGTTGCTAAATTGTTTTCTTATGAATTTGATTTGTTTATTTTAAATATGCATTACTGAAATAAATTAAATAAAAATAACTAAATATCCCTAATATAACCAACATTCATATTAAATAATATGCATAGACGATACAAATATATAGATAGAAGATTCAAATCACATATCTTCGATTCAAAACATCCAAACAGTCTACAGCTTCGTTAGAAGTAGCTAAATTAATGATTTTTTCTCGAAGCTTACTATCAGTAATTTCTTTTAAAAGTTCAATCACATTATCAGAAGTGATTGTGTTCATATTGAAATCTTGAAATTGTGATTGAAGTTTATAAATTTCATCATCTTCACAGTTGCAAGTATTACCTTGACAAGTAGTGCAAGGGTTATCACAATTTTTATCATTATCAAATAAATCAAGTAATTCAATATCAGAACCTAAATCGGATTCGTAATCGTCGTCCGAACCTGAGGTGTATAACAAGCCATAAGCTTTCTCATAGGTTTCTCCATCAAGCTCCAAAGTTTGTAACTTATTCAGCTTGCAATTAGGAGCAATATGACCAAGTTGTCCACACTTGTAACATTTCACTTTAGAAAGATCTCTTCCCGAACGATCTTTGGTAAATCTATGAGATTTACGAGAGCTTTTTCTAGCTTCGCGTTCTTCTTTGGACCTTCGTCTAGATCTCCTTTTCTTGTGAGAACCTTAGGTTCTGGAGGACTTGTAATACTTATTCTTATTGTTGCTTTTAGCAGAAGGATCGAGTATACCAAACTGGGTACAAAAGTCTCCCAATTGAGACCTTTCCTTTAACTTATCCATCTGTAGTTCGTTGCACAAGTTCAAACCTTCTTGTGTGCAAGTTCCTATAATCTTTCCATAAGTATAATTTTTATAAGGGATTTCACCATGACTATCTCTTAGAGCTTTTCGAACTCTTTCGGCAAATAAAGGGGGAAGGCCATCTATAAACTTAGCTTTCAAAAATTCTACTTTATTTTCGGGTAATTCCATAACCCTACTAAGGTAGGTGTCCTTGTAGCATCTGAAGTGCCCTAATATCTGACATCTTAGACCGTTAAGGAGAGTACGGTCAATCTCATGTTGATTGGTAAATCTTCCATTAAAATGTTCTAGAATGGTGAGGACAAGGGTATAAACAACATCTTCCCTGTTCCTAACTAGAGCCATGCCTAGATTATCAACACCATCATCGGTAGCTATCGCATTAATAATGGAAGCTTTCTCTTCCATATTCAGATAGTTATCCCACCATCCTCGAAGCTGACCCGTAAAACCTGCAACGACCATCTTATAAATTATCCTATCTGTGTTTTTAACACTTTTATAGATAGTTGCATACATAAGCATCCTATGAACAAGAATAGTTAACTGCCTATCAGTCAGACCATCAAGATTCCATTCATATATTTCGGAACCACTATAAGACGTATTAGTCTGATTCCAGTCTCGTTCTTCAATTAGAACATCTTGAGGAGTAGGACAGGGATAATAATAATAAGTATTCATGCTCGGTTTGGTAGCATAATCACTATTTTTTCTGGGATAACCCCTGAGTTTATTAAACTCTGAAGAAACCTGATTTTTATAATCACCTGTAGTTTCCGTTTTATCAGCAAAATATTGTGATAAATCAATAGGCTTGAATTTTAAACCAGAAAGCTTTTTATCAATAAGCTCTTTAAAATCTAAATCAGAAAACTTTTTATCAAGAAGTTCTTCCAAATCATTTAAAGAACCAAATTTAAAATCTTGAATTTCAGGAGGTCTTTGAACATGAATAAGAACGACCTCGGGTTTTCCTTCAGAATTAGAAGCAAAATTTGTTTTAGCTATATCAGCCTTTATATCTTTTATTTAAATAGTTAATTCATCGAGTTTTTTATCAAGAGAGCTAATATGCTTGTCCAAAACTTTAACATAAAGACTCAAATAATTATTTTGAGTAATAAGTTTATTGATTTCAACAATACTGATAGACGCAATATCTTCTCGATGAATTTTTGAAATGCCGAGAAAGTAATATATGTATTATTTGGCAAAACAAAAGATGATTGAGGAGGGTAGATGGCTTTTGCAAGATTACCACTACCATCTTTATAAGTCCTTTCAATAATATTAATATACAACGATAAATAGGTGGTTATAAACCAAGGAACAAAATACATAATTGGATTATGTAAAGCACAAGTTTCATAAAACTCTTGAGAGATACTATTCATATCTTCTTTACTATAAGAATCAAAGAACCAAGTTTTAAACCAATTCCATTTTTCATCAAAAAATTCTTTTTGAATATGTTTTCTTGCCAGAGAACTTGGGCTAAAATCAAGTTGGTGTGGAATCATTAAGAATCATTGGGGTCAAACACCATTTCGGAGACAGAAGGAATATCCTTATCAGAAACTTCATCATTCACCTGAATTATATTAGTTCGCGGGTCGATCTTTACCTTTTCTACCACAGAATTGCTGTCAGATGCAATAGTATGTAAAGAAGCAGCACGATCTCGGGCTGGACTATAAATAGGTTCAATAGGGGAAATATGATGAATAGTAGGCAAAAGTCTACGACTTGATAATGAATGTCTATTATAACTGCGATTCACAGAAGAAATCAACATGTTGTTAGAAATGGACTACCTATGAGGCGCATAACTATTATCAGAAAACTGAATACAAATCCTCCCATCGGGATTTTGTGATATATGAGAGAAATCAGAATTAGTAACCGCATCCGTTAACTGATTAGGGGATATAACCGAATTTAGAGTCCATGAAGTTGGGAAATCTATTTCTTCCCACTTAATAGGTCTTCTAGTGGTGACCTTGGACCTTGCAAAATTGGTTTCCACCAAAATAGTTTGATCAGATGTATCATATAATTTACAACGAGGATTTAGAGTAAATAATAATTTAAAATATATTCTATAAGATAAACTAATGAGTTCTGAACCAGGCGCATAATTATAACCATGTGTTTCAACATTTAATGTTACGGCATCAAGTATATTAGCATCAGTAAGAGATAACTGCAAATTAGTTGAGTATTAAAGTATATGGGACCATAGGCCACCGTAGATTCAATCGAACCCATAAGAGACTGTCTAAAATTTAAATTTCTAGCATCTCTTAAAGCTGCCAAAAAGGTGTCAGCTAACCCTTTGAGGGTTAGAGGCTTAAAAGCGATTTGCACCATACCAATATGCAGGTAGTTATACTGATTTTTATATAAATTAACATCACGCTCGTTTAGCAAACGAATAGTCTGTTCAGACGAATTTAAAGCTAGAGATTGCTCAGTAGTTTTAATCATTTTTTTAGAAGACAGGTTATCAAACCAACCATAATCATAAACAGATTTAATCGGGACTTTAGGAATAGTCTATTTGTTTAACAAATCAAGGTTTTGAGGTACATCGACCTCTTCAAGTCTGGTGCTTTTAGTACAAGTTTCTCTCAAATCCATGAGACAAAGATCATATCTATGTCGAATAGTTCACCTCTATCTCATATATACCATGAAAGTTCTAAGCTTTGATACCAAATTTACAGGATCGACGACCTAGCGATAATCTGCCCAGTCAGAGATCTAACAAACTCAGCATCCTTAAGCTAGCGGTAGTCCCCCTGCATAAGAATTGAAATACACAAGAATTTTTATATAGCTTCTCGAACTGCATGGTGTTATTTTACCTGAGCAAAGGGTCTGTCAAGGATCTAATACATACTTCTTATTGAGCCCATGTGTTTCATAGTTCTAACCGGGTATAAGGCGCCCTTTTTTAAATCCCTATCGGGTTGTGAACCACAACTGACCAGACAGAGCCACTAAGGCAAATCCAATAAAAGTAGTGTTACATCTGACTGTACCTCGATCTCAGAACCAAGTCGAGAAACCATAACATATATGATATTATATTATATTATATTATAATAAAAGCATACACCTTTTCATATTCAAGGGTCGTGACTTTTCCAAAGAGTTATGACTTTTTGGATGAGTTATGACCTTTTCGAAGGGTTGTGACTTTTCTAAAGGTGTCACGATCCGAGGCTACACCCTGAACGTGGCCGGCACTCGAGAACCATTATTGGTCCCCAAGAGAACCCTCATCATGTCTGACTACAAGCAGAAGACTAACTCAAGCATACATAAGCGTCAAATTGAAAGAAATGTCTAAAAAAAATAGTTTACTGGATCTCAAAACTTAGCTGAATATACTGAGTATGAAACATAAGTTTAAATAAAACATCTGAAAACTAAAAAACTCTCCAAAACTGTCTATCTATGAAGCCTCTACTGTATAAATATAAGTGTCGAGACAAGACCCACGACTCCTCAAAAACTGTTACTAATAACTCACAAAACTGGAGTCCTCCGAAAGCAAGGAGATCTTACTCAAAAGCTAACGAGCGGATGAAGTGATCTCAACAGACTCTTGTTGAGGATCTTAAGAACCTGTAACTACATCATTAAAATATGCAGGTCGAATGACATCAGTACATTGAATGTACGAGTATGTAATATAGTTGAATAGCAAATAACTGAATGAAAGGACTACAATAGATATAATTATATACTCAACTAAATGTAAAGAAATAAATAAGTTAAATCATGTAAAGCTTTACAAAATATTTTCTCATCTCTGAACTCAACATAATAAGTGATATATAAAAATACACTTTAACTATATTGAGAAATTCTCTAACCGACAACCATCACTATGAGCTACATGATGATATAACGTCTCATCCACGCTGCCAGAACTGTCATATACCTTGCCAGGGTATAGAACACCTCAACTAAGTGGATGCACTAAGCTCTGCCCGAAGGCACTTAGGATTCATCTAAAAAATATGATCTTGTACCCTTGTTGGGATACATGGTTTATGAGAAATATGAGTTGTCTGAACTCATCCCCATATCGGTGCTCAATACTACTCCCAACAATCTATACTCATGCTCAATGTTTAAAAAACATACTTTTCCTCTGATTTGAGAAAATTGCTCAAACTATCTTCTTAAAAGAGGTATCCTCTCTTGAATTATCTTTGAACTCATAACTCATTTAGAAATCAAAATTTCTCTTTTATCAAATGTAAAAGTTAATACCTTAGGTACTTAGTTCCCTTATACTCTTACTCAATTCATATTTGAAAACTCTTTCTCAAAAATATGTCAAAATCATATTGTGATATGATCATTGATGACTGGAAAGTCATGTTGCATAAACATTGATGTCATAACTAGATATCATACTACTTAAACATTGATGACATACTCGATTGTCATACTAATCATGGTTTAAAAACTCTTTCTCGAAACTCATCTTTACTTTCTCAAAAACCTCAGTTTGAAAACTCAAATGTTGGCTTTAAAAAGCTTCTCAGAATTTATAACTCGACTCAACTCAGGGGTCTTAATAGTAATATGAAAACTCAATACTCAGAATTCAATAACGCAAGAACTCAAGGATACTACTCATCTCAAGAATACTCGATTCATAGGGTTCATGTTGAAATATAGACATAAACAAATCAAGTCAAGAATCTTAATGCATAAAATATAAAAATTCAATAATTAGTAATTGAATTTTTAAAAAAATAGGAACTCGAGAACTCAAAATCAACTCATCTCAAGAATACTCAAATCTAGGTGTAAAATCCTAGATTTCTCTTTTACTGATTTGAAAGTAGATGTAAAGCGTGAGGGAGAACTAGTCCAACACTATAATAGCCTTACATACCTAAAAGAACAAGATACTACTTGATTGGAAGACTTGAAACCCTAGCTTGAAGGAGAACAACCAAGAAAACCTTTATTCTTGAATTAGTTTCTTGAAATCTCTATGGCCAAGAATTATGATTTTCATTAGTGATTCATAATTTTATGGAGGAATTTGAGTTTTAAAGAATGAAATTCTTGGAGAACAACTTACCTTGAAGAAGAATCTTAAAAAAGATTGTTGAATGAAATCTTCTACTTTGATTTTTCCTTAGGGTTTTTTCCTTAAGCTTTGAGAGAGAAGAGAATTATGTATTAAGAGATGAAAATCTAAATGTTTTGGGTCTTTAATTAGTCAAGAAATTTGTCTAGGGTTTTCTTAGAGGTAAAAAAGACAAAAACAACATTTTTTTAATGTTTTCCCAACGGCTAATTCGTCACTGCACTGTATCAGGTTACTAAAATGGCCATAACGTTTTACTCAAAACTTGGATTGTTACAAAATTGGTGGCGTTGGAAAGAAGATTCAAATACCTTTAATTTGATAGGTTATGGTCCACGTAACTCTTTATATTCTAAGAGATATGGTCGTTTGAATTTGACCCAAAGAGAATCTTAAATCAAAACTTAATCGGTAAGGAAACTTTCAACTCAACTTTGTGCTAGGAGTTTCTAGTGACCTTAATTGATATCCAAAATCATTCTCACACTAAAAAATTTACCTTTACACACATGGTCAATTTAAGAATCACCCGATACGACCTTACATGTAAATGAAGAATAGTTCGGGTCTAACTTTAAAAAAATTGTGGTGTTACAAAAGGGATGTGACTTTTTTGAAGGGTTGTGACTTTTTCAAAGAGTTATGACTTTTTCGATGAGCTATGACATTTTCGAAGGATTGTGACTTTACTAGAGGGTTGTGACTTTTCTAAAGGGTTGTGCCTTTTGTTGATAATACACAATAAACATGATTTCATACTACCCTTTGTTGGCTATAAAAAGAGGGATTTCCTCATAATTTTAAACTACATTTTTTTAAAGTTTTCTATTGTTCTTCTTAAAACACTCAATTTAGTATATCTTCTATATTTTATATTATATTTATTTATTTATATTATATTATTTTAAAAGCACACACCTTTTCACATTGAATGGTTATGAATTTTTCATTGCGTTTTGACTTTTCCTATGAGTTATGACCTTTTTGAAGGGTTGTAACTTTTCTGAAGGATTGTGACTTTTATAACTAAACACAAGTAGTAATCGTACCCGCGCGTTGCGCGGATTTTTTAAAAGTACTAATTTATTTAATTTAAAATAAATATAAGATATATTAAAAATTAATGATATAAATTATTAAGTTACTTACTTTGCACATTAAATTTTAAATTATTTTAATTTGATTAAAAAAATTAATACTTCATATGTTTAAATATTATTTTCCTACTACTTTTTAAAATCTAGTTTAAAGTAAAAACTATTATTTCCTTGTTAGCAAGTTTATAATTATAACTTTTCACTTAAAATAATAAATATCATAAGATTAAAGGATATTTTGGTAGATTTTACATTTCATTAATTCAAAATAAAAAATTCAAAAATATTCCTTATGATATTAATAATGTTAAAATTAAAATAGGAAAATGAATTAAATTAGAATGAGTAATAAATAATAATTCATAGTATATTAAAAGCAAACATGAACATAGAAATAAAAATCAATGTAATTAATTAAATATAAATATTTATGCAATTGCTCCATTTTATACTTAATCATTTTTAAAAAGAAATTGGGCTTAGTTTAATAAGTACTGCAATATAAATTATATTGCAAATTAAATAAGTTAAAGGAAAATAATAAATTTAACTAAGGATTCAGTTCTTTTTGAAAAGGTAGATGAGTGATCCCACTCATTAATAATAAATTATTTCTGATCACTTATTAATAAGAAACTATTTATTATTTTAATAAAACTCATAGATACACTCAAAAATTATGTATGCATGATTGAAAATTCATTCTCTATTTTACTTTCCAAATATGGAAAATAGAAAGTAAAATAGAGGTAGATTGAAGATGGTTTTACTTGCTCTAGATCGTCTCTTTAATTAATTTTTGGTGATATATTTAGACTGATTTATTTTTTATCTGATCAACCTTTTTTAAAGAATTTTTGTAGTAAGAGTTGTTTTATTTATTTATTTTTCATTTTATAATTTGAAAATGAATATGATAAATGAATTTGAAAAAGATTCTCTTCATGAAGTTCAATATTTAGCGGTCAAGTTGGTTAAGTGCAAAATTTTCGGTGATGTATTGTTACATCTAGTTTTTCCTTTATTCATGTTGTGGTCTTTAAAATATTTTTGATTTTTTTTTTTTTCAATTTGACCATGCATGTGAGATTAAGTGGTTCCTCTAATGAAGTATTTCACCCTCTCTATTTTATCCCCAATATTGTGTTGTTTTTAATGGTCTAGTAACCTCTTTATATATATATATATATATATATATATATATATATGAAAACATAGATTGAAGAATGTTAGTTTTATGCAGATTTTTTCTTTTGTCTCCATTTTTATAGTATTTTAATGTCGGGTAAGTTTTTTATTTTATTTATTTTGACCATGCATGTGAGACTTGATTCTAATAAATATGATACAGACAGAATATAAAATTATCAAGTTAATTTGAAATAACAACTTTTGAAAAGAAAAGAAAAACTGTAAAATATCAATTCAATCATACTATTACATATTCACGAATATTAAATTTTAAAAACTGCTAAATCAAAATATATGTAAATTACATAAAGTAACTAAGTAAAACGTATCACCTATTATTCAATCACAAATTAGAAAGAAAAAGAGTTACATAGGGTAATTTTGTTACTTTTTATTTATTCGTTTTGAAATTTGTTTTTTTTAAAGAAATCTAAAAAATTACAAAGAAAATAAAATTAAAAAAATAGGACCAAATATTCATTATATATTTAATTATTTGAGATTTTATTAGTTTTACAAAATAATGCTAATTTGCCGTGTATTAAAAATTAGATTAAAAAGATAACCATCACTCTGGTATGAAAAATATTATAATTTTATTGTTTTTTTTAAAAAAAAATATGGACAGTAAAAAATTAAAATAAATATCAAAATTCACCATCACTCTGGTATAACAAATATTAGGATTTGATTTATTTTTAAAAAAAAATTAACTGTAAATAATTAAATAACTATAATTTTTTTTTATAAAAATTTAAAATAAATATCAAAATTCGATTTTTTTTAAAATTAAAGGGAAAAAGTAAAATTCAATTTAGTGAGTTTGCAAATCAATTATAATTTATTTTATTCCAAATTTTATTTATAGGTGATCTAATTTTATTAATTTTTCCTAAATCAATTTCTAGAGTCTTTGCATGATTGGGAATGTAATAGGACGTTTTTAAATATTTAGCATTAAAAAATATGATAACTTCCCACAAAAATAAAATAAATGAGCTTATTAAATTTTTAAATTTAAAAAAGTAGTGTAAACAATCTGTATTTATTTTGCTATAAATAAGGAGAAATTGTGAAATATAGTTGAAATATTTTGCATTAAAATATGATACGTGCTTATTAAATATTTTTTGCTATAAAAAGGAGTTTAAATATTTATTTTGGAAAAGTAGTTCTATTATAATTGCTTATTTTAAATTCACGTTAATTTAAGTTACTAATAAATTTTAATATTTTAAAATTTTGTGTATTAGTTAAATACATATTTATAGTTACATCACCCTTTTTTTAGAACTGTTTTAAAATTATTTTCATTTAATTGTAAAAATTTCTTTAAAATCATTTTAAAAAGTGCATAGTAATTTATTATATGTAATTAATTTTTACATGTAAAATAGTATGCTAATATAAGTATTAATAGTATTTAAAAAATCTATTTTTTGTGGTATTAATATGTAATCACAATATAATAAAGAATAAGCTAAAGTTATATATAAGATACATTGTGATTTGTGAGAAGAAAAAAATCATTAAAATCTTTAAATCGATACAATTCAATATCTTAACGCTCTTGAAACAAATTAATGCACTCAAAATATCATGTGTTGCTAAACACATATCAAATCCACCATTCAAATAATACTAAGATATATGTATGAAGTTGTGTTATTGAAAATAATATCACAACAAATGTGATGTGAATAAGTCACATAAATCCAATAACACAAGATCGTGACATACATAAATGAAGAGTAAATATCATTTAAATGATGAAAAACATATCACTTAAATAAATAGAAGATTTAATTGGCAAATGACGTTTTATTAACTTGTCAATTCACTTGATGTGGGTGGGGACTTTTCCCTCTCATTTAATAATAGAAAGAAGATATGTATAGAAAGAGACTAAAAAACTATATAGAGAGAGACTAAGAAACTATAGAAAAACTACATAGCTAGAATAAAATGAAATTTCAAAATAAATGAACAAAATTCAATAATATATTATTGACATAATAAAAATATAAATATAGAAAAATATTAAAGTAACTATTAACATTATAAAGTGTCAAAGTCATTAACCAGGGGCAAATTTAAGGGTAAAAAATGGGTCACTCAAACCCGTGGTCATCCGACAAAACTCGATATATTGTTTGTATAATTTTTAAAATATAGTAAATATTAAATAAATGAACCCATGCTCACAAATGATTGGATGGCTCACTGGTTCAAGGGTTGGTTTTTGATTGTGAGGTTGAGGGTTCGATTCCTAGAGAGGACCTCTTTTTAAAATCAATTAAAAAGTACCATTGTTTGTTATTTTTTTGAAAAAAAAATCATTTTCCTTTTTATAAAGTGTACTTTTTAA
>JAJOOS010022354.1:0-24386 GCA_029582725.1 Solanum chiquidenum | reverse complement strand
CATGTTGAATGCCATGTGTCAAAAAAATTTCAAATAAAAGAGAGAGTGTATTACACACACCACTGAGGTGTGTTTCTCAAACTAAAAAGTGATAGTTTAGGTATGAAACTCACACTCTCAATAGTTTAGGTATGAAACTAAAAAAAATGGGATAGTTTATATGTGTTTTTGACACTTATCTCAAATATTTAAGTCTTGGAAGGAATAGAATTTTAAGTTATTTTGGTTTATTTGCTTTTTTTTGGCCTTAGAAAGAATAAGTACACACTAAAATTGGTGAAAAGTCATCATTAAGGGTTGAAATTCAAACATATTCATTCTTTCTTGTCTTAAATGGAGCATGTCCAATTCAGGTTTGGTAAATTAGGTATTTGTGTTCAATGGACCTGTCAATTTTGCACTTGGCATTTCATACCCTTGGCTTTCTTTTTTTGTCTTTGTATTGGTTTTCGAGATATTTGTATTGGAGTCTCGATTAATTTGAATTAGTGTCGCATAAGGTGATCATCAAAAACTTTTCATAACCAAATACTAACTCGAAGCCTAAGTTAGGATGGAAGGAGAGTCAAGTAGGTTCAAATTCTTTTCGACAGAAAATTATACTATATATACATAGTTAAAATTAGTTGTGATGTATATATTAGTAGATAATGAACCTTTTTTTTTAGCTTCTTTGTGTATATATATTTTTTTTCATATTTAAAATTCCTAAATAAAAATTCTGATTCCGCCATTGAATGGAAGAAATTTCATTGATCTCACCACAATTATTGGGGGAGATGGTTTTGATTACTCATCTTTAAATTTTGTCATGAGCAAAATGCAGACAAAATAGCAACAATCAATCAACTTTCTCAATGGTGAAATTCATCTATCATTTTCTCTCATGTTTTTCCATCTTAACGATTCTAATTTGCTCGGACTTTCTAAAAATATTATTGCACTCTTGCCTCATTATTCAAAAAAACATTTCATTTAATTTGTTGTTCCATCCTTTTTCCTTTCTCCCTTTCTAACATGGAGAGATTATTTGACCTTTTATTAAAATGATTAATTAAACATGATAACAAATTGTTATTCCTCAAAAGTATTTGTTCGAAAAGCGTTCCTGAAAAAAGAATATTTCTCAAAATAAGTATATTTAAAGAGCTTAGTCGAACATGCTATAAATATTTTGTCAAATAAATTTTCAAAAGTTAATTTTCATGATCAAATTGAAAATCTTGGTGAATCTCTTAAGACAAATATATTTTTGAGGTAAATTATGTGACTTATAGGTCATGAATTTGAATGATAGAAATGATCATTAATGTTGGTATTAAGATAGACTGTTTATATCATATCTCTTAAGATGTTATTCTTTTTCAAATAATTTATAAATACGAGATACTTTGAACACCAAACTTTCGATGCTTTATTTTGAGGTAAATATCCTTGTAGAAGGCAACAAGGAATTCTACTTCAATATGCAATCCCATGTGATAATAGTGACTAATGTCTTTTTGTTTTTATTTGATTTAAATCATACACATATCATTGAAAGTGATTTGACATTTTTGTACTTTTTCAAGGTCAAATTTGATTATTGGGCTTAATCTTTGACTTATCATTTTAATGGTGTTGTGGTTACCATCTTAAATTGTTGTTACTCTCCCTGTCCATATTAGTTGTTATATTTTGCGTCTTGAAAGTTAAATTATATGAAAACTTTTATTAACATTATTAACATTTTAAAAAATATATATTTTTAATCAACTTAACATGAAAAAAACTACAATTTATTGTATTTATTATATAATTTTTAAATATTTAAATTTTTAAATATACATATAATTTGATCTAAATTAAATTTAACTTAAAAAAAAGTCAAAATGACTTTAAATAAAGGAAACATGACAATCTAATTTGGAACGAAAGAAGTATTTATTTATTTTGTTTATTTTTAATTCCCAACAAAGAGTGAATTCTCTAGAAATGTTGATTAATTTTGTTGTTTCATGTGCTTCTCCACATTAAAATGAAAGTATTAGCTATATATGCCTACCTACCACTATCTTCACATTCTTTTTTAATTATTAAAATAGAGTCAAATTGCCATTATGGTGTGATTTTATTTTTATCTTTTATTAAAAAAGTTGACCTTAATCACAGCACAATATGTGGATCATCATACAAGTGTATAGATGCCAATAATTTTTTATTTTTGAATTTAAGTTATATATACATACAATATAATATATAAAGTTTCCTAATTTAATTAGTAACTAATTTTTTTAGATATTCATTTTTTCATGTTATGTTATATTATATGACAATATAGTAATATTAACTGCATCAACAAAATATCCAGATAGACAACGTCATTATAAAGAGTTTTCACTAATATAAATAAATATAAATCACTATCATTTACAATTATCTTTAAAATCACTATCATTATCAACTCTAATTGAATTCTATCAAGATAGTGTCATTGACCTCCACATGTTCCAACTTAAACAATTGCAATTAACAAATCAAATTCCTATTATTCAAAAGATTAAGTGGAACAAGAAGTGATTAGGCATTTACAATTATTAAAATATTATATTAGAGTGTTTTGCTGTCAAATTTTCAAGTAATTTCTAATTAAGAACATTCTTGAACATTCAAAGTTGGTATAGGCTTTCCCCTCCCTAAGATATCCTCGAGTTTAAGTTATGCACACGGTAATTATATAAAATATTTATGGTATCGTGAAAAAAATATTTTCTAAAATAATATACTTGTTACCGTAAATTTGATATGGTAACTTTAAAGATAACTTTAAATGTGTTCTCTATTATTTCTGATGTAACGGATTTTAGTTTTTCCGAAAACACAGTCCTAACCAGATTCAATCCTCTATAATGAATTTAAATTGCAATAATAGCATAGTTTAACACTATCAACACATATAATCTAAATTTAATCTCATGATTATTAAAAAAAACAATCCAATTTAATATTAATGTCTTTTGGCTTAATTAACTATTATGACTTCCTTACCTATTTTAGGAGTTTCTAGAGATAATAATAGTTGTTGAATCTGATATTATTCTGCTGTACTTATGCCTAACTTTGAACAACCATTATTAATTTAGTATAATATAGCATGTTATAACTTGTACTAGACACATTAAAATAATGTTTAGCTTGCTAATTAAGGACCACTAATATGAGGCAAAACTGCACATATGATGACCTAATTTCGAGATTATTATTAATTAAGTCATATCGATAGCGCGTAAAAAAATTGCAAAGTCTACCTAGATATTTTAAAATAATTTAATATGCGGTATTAAGTTTTTTATATGATTGAAATTCAATTAACTGAAGTTTAGTGATTTTGCCTGAACTTCAAGTATATACTATTGAAGTTCAACCATTTTTACATGAACTTAATTTTTTCATAAACATTTTATCCGAAGTTAGATTTTGTCAAACTTAATTTCAAACACTATATATCTGAAGTTTTTAAAGAATTGTTAACATTATAACATACAATTATTTTAATACAAACATGGTTAACTTTTTGAGTATAAAAAATAATACCTACTTCGTTATTTAGTTATTTAATTCTTTTTTTACTTTTTGAATGAGATAGTGAACTTCCTTAAATCTTAAATTAAAGACAATATCATATTTAGTGTAGTCTTAAAGAGTTTAGGGAAGGTTGGGGGTGTACACGATCGTATTCTTATTCGATAACGATAAATAAAACACATCAAAATCTAATCAAGTATTGAAGGGAAATATACTATCATACTAAATATAAGAGTCCGCAGCCAAAAGGGCAAAAAAAATTGTCAAAAATTTGTTTTTTTTCTCTTACATATCGCTGCAGGGGCAGCGTTTTTCGTGCATAGTGCTATTATATTCATGCCTATTGTTAATTATTAATAATATAAAAAATGCCTATTCATGCCTATTGTTAATTATTAATAATATAAAAATGCCTATTCATGCCTATTGTTAATTATTAATAATATAAAAATGCCTATTCATGCCTATTCTTAATTATTAATAATATAAAAATGCCTATTCATGCCTATTGTTAATTATTAATAATATAAAAATGCCTATTCATGTCTATTGTTAACCAAAATCGCTGCGATTTTAAAGATTTTTTTTTTCTTTTTTTAACGAACGACGTCAACTTTTGTCAGAAGAAAATTGCTCTTGACGGAGCGATTTTGTCCTTTTGGTTATTTTTTTTTTGATGTGCCGTTTTAATTTTTGAAAAAAAAAAGTTGCCCTTTTAACTCCGGACTCCTAAATATAAAGGAGAAAGAGAATAAATAATAACACATGAATAATTCGATGATAATCGAAATATAAGAAGGACAGGAGAGAAGAAAATGATAGGTAATAATAAATCGAAGACTAAGATTACTAGAGTAATAATTTTTTATTTTGGTTTTCCATCCGGTATTCGCTATCTATATTGTAGTCCGACTATATCCAGATTCGCACCGAAAAGTCCTACATTGGCGGTAAAGTGCTCCTAAGTCCTAACAAAGGCGATTCCGTACCCAGATGACTCGAACTCGAGACCTCTGATTAAGGATAAAAGAGTATTTACCACTCTACCACGAGTAATAAATTAAAGGCAGACAATGAAATATAATAGGTCAATATAAGCATTTTCAAAATGTGAAAAATAATGTTTATGGATTATTATAAACATTATTTTTTTATTTTTTTTTGTGTATCAAGTGAATTTTTTAAAAGGTGATTAATAATAGTGCAGTCGGTGGATATGCAAATCTTCATAGAACTTTGACAATTAATATTCTTCTCCCTAATAAACTATACCATAACATTAATTAATTAGTTCTCTTGGTTCTCTTTACTCAGTTTCAGGTCATCAATTATTATAGTTTTTATTTAAAGAGAACTGTGTGGTTGATCCAAAAACAGCCGACTTAGCCTTTTGTTTAATTAATTAATTAGTAATGGGACATTTTTTGATTATCAATAAATAAATAAATTTAATGGGACATTTTTATCCACTTTTTTTCTGTGAAATAAATAAATAGAATATTGATTTGACACCCAGAAAACAACATGCTTTTACCTTAGACAAAAATAAAATGAAAATTGTAGAAAGAAGGAAGAATTACACATTACAATCTAGTGATCTATTATTTTATTTTTTATTTTTTGAAAAAAATCACAATTTTTATGTTCAAACGCTTGCTAATAAGTAATAAAAGTTGTACATGTGTATAAAGTGTGCCATATAAAGATTATCGTAATTCTATTAATATTGTCTCAATATCATAATTTGACAAGTATTAACTCAATTTATATTATTATCTTAAATAATAATTTAATATTTTATTTAAAATATATATAAACAAACATTAGTTCGAGGCTAACGTTATTAAAAAAAATAATTTTTAAGAGTTATATTTGCATGATTTTTAAAAATAAAGACAAAATCTAAATAGAGACTTGAAAAAGACATATTTGTGAAAATCACATATGTTATATTTTAAATCACAAACATTAAAAGTTTTTGATTATTTTTAATTTTTTTAAAATATTATAATTATATCACATAAATTAAAACGTATGAAACAATATTTTGTTAAGGAAGTTGACTCTAGAATTGTTTTCTTTACATGTTATTCACCATCCAACTCACTAATTTCATCACATCTAATTCTAATTGATGGAATATTTGGTTAGGGATATTCCTATTGGGTACAATTGAATATTATAATATAAAGTTTTTTATCTCATTTATTTGTGTGGACAGACTAAAAATCAAATCTTTGTAAAAAGCAAAAAGCAAAAAACCTAAGATACGTTTGCTTGTAATAAGAGAATACAGCTGGTGGGGTTTGGTTGAGAATCTTAAGAAAAATAGAATAATGGAATATTATTCTTCGTATTTTTGGATAAAATTATTCGATATTTATATAAATAAAAGTTATTTGATACTTATATGAATGAGAAATAATATATATTGCTTAAACTTTGATGGGAAATATTTTATATGTCTTAATTTAAGTGTTGTAGTTTGATTAGATATAAAATTTGAGAAATGAATAATTTTTTGTTTGAATCTTATAATCTTAAATCAAATATGTATATCATCTTTTAAATTTTGTAATCTTAAACTTGTTAAGTAGAACGTTGAAATTTAAAAACTTACAAAATATAATAAGTAGTAACATTCTTTTTAGGACAGACCAATAAAAAGTAATACGCTTAAATTAAAACAAGAGAATAACCCATATTGTCTAAGACTTTATAGTGGTAGAACATGTATCACCTAATAAAATCTTGATGGATAAAGTTACTCGATATTTATATTGATGAATGGTAACAAATACTCAATAATGGGATATCGATGAAGGATAGCAAATACCGATGAAATATTCGAATCCAAAACTAACTAACTTAGATACTAATGTTCTATACTTTCTCCGCTTAGTTTTACTTGTCTATTATTTTAAAAATAATTTTTCAATTTTACTTGTCATTTTTAACATATAAAAAAAAATTCTATTTTGCCCTCAACTTCAATCACTTATTCCTCAAATTATTATTACTTAAAACTATATATCAATTGATATGTGTATTGTAATAAACCACTCATATTAATCGTTATATCAATCTGCAAAATTCAACGTAAACAAGTAGATGTGAACGAACATATCAACAATTTTTTATTTTTTTTTACTCTCACATTAATTACTTATTTATCGAATCATTTTTTAAGACCTAAGACTAGATGCCTACTTGTAACAAACTATTCATATTAATCGTTATATCTTAGAAAAATTATAAAATTCAGTGTGAACAAGTAAACGTGACCGGATAAAAACTAACTTCACAAACTTAACCAACCACCCCTCTCATCCCACCACCCACCTCCACCCCCAACCCCCCAAACCAATCAAGTCCCACAAAATAACACTATATATATATCCATCCACTCATCCTTTTCCATTTGAAAGAAAGAAAAAAGTGTCAAGCAAATTCTAAAGCCATAATAATAGTATTATCCCAAAATATGGGATTACAAAACCAGCTTAATGACATTTCTACTGAATCAATTCCAATATTAATGATAACCCTTTTTGCTAATTCTCTTAATTATCTCCGTTCCTTAATCTACACTTTCCTTCAATTTTTTGGCATCTCTTCTTCCCGATTTACCCCTCATCAAATCGACGATTCGTTCTGCGAAGTGGTCGGGTCCGGTTTAACCGGCGTTGTTTTCCTCGCCGATCAGCTTAATCTGAACCGGTTGTTATCTTATCATCATCAACAGCAAAAGGATGAAAAAACCGGTGCCGGTTCAAGTACCTGTGTGGTTTGCTTGAACCGGTTGGGTGATGGTGACCGGGTTCGCAAGTTAGCCTGCCGTCACGTGTTTCACACGGAGTGTTTAGATGGGTGGTTCAATACGCTAAATTTCAACTGTCCACTTTGCCGGTCGACTTCGGTCTCCGGTGAGCGCGTGGTGAGAGCGCGGCGGCGCGTTGCTGGGGATTTACTTGCTTGGTTCTCGTTAAACTGAGTGTTTAATGGTCGACGATGATGATTACACTTTTTTCTTTCTATTTTTCTTTTCTTTTCATTTTTGTGGGAATACTTTTAGTTCTTTTTTTTTTTAGGAAATTAATATCTTTTTCCTTTTTGTTTTGTTTTTGAAGGGCATTGATAAGAAGCTCTTTTCTAGCACTTGATAATGATGTAAAAAAAGTTTTTGTTTTCGTTAGTATTACTACATCTTAATATGATTTCCTTTTTCATTTCTTTTTAACTTTCAGGTTTGAGCTTTACTCGAGCTTAGTTAATCAACTTTGTGATTTTTCATAGTTTTCATCATTTTCTTTCAGAAAAATAACCTTTTGCTATCTAGGCTTCCTCGAAGGAATGATCACGGGCCTCTTCTTCCTAGAAGGTCATGTCCTAAAAATAGGCGATTTCTCTTTTGGTACTTTGTTCATTTTTACTTGTTATTTTTGGAGATGACATGCTCATTAAGAAAATCTTGTTATTTTTGGAGATGTCATGCTCATTAAGAAAATAGTAATTGACATGATTATTTACCACAATATCTCTATTAATTAATTTTTAGTATTAGGTGTAGGAAAATAATTTCTTTGGAGAATAAGTAATTAATGCTAAATATAAGAAATGAAAAAAATAATTATTTTTTGTTGATATGTTAAGTATGAAAATCTATTTTTGAAATTGTGGACAAGTAAAACAAATTGAACAAAGGGAGTAAATAGAAGTAGTAATTTTGCTAATTCAATTGAGTTATTAAATTGTTGAAACCTCTTGGTAATGAACTCTTTCTTTAATTTATTTAATCAAGATAAATACTTTAATTTGAAACACAATATTCTACTTCAATGATGAGGAGATCGAGAGTTGGTGCTGTAAGACAAACAAATTGATTATATGTGGTTATCTTAAGAGTCAAGTTGCAGGTTTCTGGTGCACAATCTTATCAAATGGATTTTGAATATGTACACAACCTAGTACATGACTATTTTCTAATATTATCTCTAATGGTTGTTGCATTGCTTCATCATATATTTTTTCTTAATCTTAGTCTTATTTGTAGGACAATAGTGAATATGTTGATGTTGTACTTATATCTTAAGCTATCTAAGTTGATGCGAGTTCTCCTTCAAATTGCAAGGAAAACCATAATGATGATATATGATTAGTTAGTAGTTAAAAACTATTAAGTATAATTTTATTTTAACAAGGTAATGAATAGTGATGAAACCTAATCAACATTTGAATTACAATTAAAGACAGATGGTTGGAGGAATTAATCATTCATTACTAAAGGAGTTTTTATCTAGGCATTGGAAGAGACATAACAAACAAAACACTTCCATAGAAGTATCATTATGTATCAACAAATGTACCACATTAACGTAAACAGAATTACAAGAAAATAATTTGCCCTTTTACCATTTCACCTTGTATGCAATCAAGCCACTCTCTTTATGATCAACAACCATCCTCTTGAGTACTTGTGATGCAATTATTCTTTTACTTACAGAGTCAATTTAATTCTCAATGTGCATTCATTCAATTATTTTACTTTGTTATAAACACATCTTTCAATTTAAGCCTCAAATTATTACTATTAGTTTGATCTCATTTTACTGTTGAGTGATCTCATGAGTTTCTCCTGGTCAGTAAGACTGTGGCGGAAATGGCAGCGATGGCCGTAAGGACAAGGATCACCATTAAGGACCATACGGCATACCTCAGTCTTGTAACGTGGGTGGCGAAGGACGGGACGAAGCTCTTCAATGCCATGAGCAAATTGGCAGTTGTCTCCATATGGACATGCCCCTGTTTCTTGCCATTTGTTGCACAGTTCAGTCTTGAACATGCCCTGATTGTAAACATCTAATTCAAGTGGTTCCTCTTCCTTCTTGCTTCCTCCTTTCACATATACCCTTTGCTGTGTTATCACCACAAAAACATGTGATTTAGGCCATGAACAAATTAATACCTTATCGATTTTCTTGGGCTGAAAATGTGATTCTAAACAATTTCAACAGGGTTAAAAGTTAAAGAACACAAGTAAATAGATGCACTTTGTGGTATGCTATCTTTATGATATAGCCTAGAAAACTTATTGGCTAGATAGAAGGTAAGTATTCCTTTTTATTCAAATTTTGTTAATGCAATGTAACCATCTACAACAACAACAAACCCAGTGTAATCCTACAAAGTAGGGTCTGAGAAGATAGAATGTACACAAATCTTACCACTATATTAAAAGTGGAATCTTTGTCTATGGGCAAAATGTATTTGTACTATATGTTGAATACTTTCCTTTTCTTTCTTTTATTAGAGTCGAGGGTCTATTAAAAACAAACTCTATCTTTACGATATAAAGTTAGATTTGTGTACACATTAGCCTCCCAGACTACACACGTGATATGAATTTGGTATTATTGTTATTGGACTATATTGCTCACTATATGAATCATCAATAAGGTTGCAATATAGAAGAAATATGTACCGCTGTGTTGACTGATGATGATTTGGTCCGATTATGAGGCCTACTTCCACCAGCAGCATGATTTGTTTTCAAGTAACCATTAGAACGTACTGAAATACTCTTGGGTAACAGTACCCGATCCACACCATCTGCCCGACCCGAGTCCATCACGCTAGTTGGGCTTAGATGACGATCCGCAACTACATCTTCCCATGAATGCCCATCACTGGATGTTTCCTCTTCATGTCCAACACCAACATGCATCCTTCTCAGCCCATTATCCAGGCCCAAACCCGATGAAGGCCCATAATCCGAAGAAGCTTTCAGCAGCGAGGACAGTCGATTGTTCAAATTGAAATTCGCCATTTTCAAATTGATGTTCTCTTGACGAAGAGCTAGAGTTTTCTTCTCTGTTTCAAGTAGCTGAGATAACACTCTGTTATGACGATCCATTAGATCTTGTTGATAATGCTGGTCGATAAGCAATTGAGAGCTGCGATTTTGACGGAATCGAGGTGTTAGTACCGGCGTCACTGTAGTCTCTGTTGACGGTTGACTGTCGTCGAGTAACAGCCCGGTAGGTGGGAACAACATTGATGAGTAGAGTGAGGTTAGATCGAAGGCGGTAGGCTGGCTGAGTACCGACGGCGATGGCAGTCCGTTGTCGTAGCTGAACGCGCCTCCGCGGCCGGCGGTTGAAATTTCCCTCTGCATTCTCGTTTGCTTCAAAATCAACGTGTTTCGTTACACGCTGATTTTGTGCAAGTTGCTGCAGATGTAAAACGTAGAAAACGTTTTCAATTCAGTTCTTCGAAACTAAGGAATTCGTTTTCTATATACAAGCATTTGAATATGAAAAAATCAGTAAAAAGTCCTCTCTTTTTCCTACTGAAATTCAGAGTGAAACTGATTTCACAATTCTAATTCTACTGAGTAATGGAAACAAATTCATCCGGTTAAATTGCATCAAATTCGATAACAACAATCCGAGCAGAGATACAACAATATCACTCCAAAATTTCTCTTTTACTTATCATTACAGAGTAAACAAAAACTCAAAACGTACTTCTCAAACTTGCTATAAAAGTTAACGATAATTCACTGTATGATGTAAACGGAGCAAATCATTTCAATTTTAAACAGTTCTTCCTCCTATATAAACGCGAACACGGATGGAAATTCACGATCATTCTATTACTCAAACTCTCTAAAAGTTCACTTTTCTAGCAAGTTCGAATAAACAGAAATTACATAGAACTGGATCTATCATCGTAGCGAAAAATGAAATCAGGAGCAAATAAGCACACAGAATCGAGCACGAAAACACGTAACTGAAATCTACAAACATTCAGAATCAGAAATTCAATGAGCAACTTGAAGAAGATACCTGATGAAACAGCAACGAGCAGCTTGAAGTGGGCTGCGAATACTGATTATTCTTCCACCAATTCTTCTAGAGAGAGAAAGAGTAAAATCATAGAGAGAGAAATTATGAGCTCTGCTATAATGGAAGATGAAAGAGCTTCATATATATATACTTGTAAGATAGGTTTCTCTTGATCACTGATCAGAGACAGGGAGGGGTAGTTTGGGTAAAAAGAAAATAGTAACCGTTTTTAGTGTATGTATAGCTCTGTTTCTGGTAACTGTAACAGAATCGTAATTTAGTTATTTGACACTATTTGCCCTTGAAATCTGTTTACATGTAGCAAGTTTCCGAGGGTATTAACGTCATTTCATTAAGCTAAACTCTAATGAACTCAGGGATATGAAGTGGACATCGAATTGATTTATAGCGGGAATAATATCAAGACTTAAATACCCCCATCTATAATATATATATATCACATATTTGTGGTTTATATTATTGGTTTGACTTATTTAAATTTGCACTGGGTAGATCAATAGAGGGGTAAAATACACCATATGTTCGATTTATTTGAATTCACACAGAGTAGACCAATATAAGGATAAAACGCTTTTTATTGGCTCGATTTATATGCGTTTATACCGGACAAGATTTACTACTTGCTTGATTCGGATAAACCAATAAAGGATAAAGGGTTTACTACTTGCTTGATTTATTTGTATTTGCATCAGGTAGACCAATAAAGAGGTCAAAGGATCCCTACATAAAATTTCTCTATTTTCCAGAATTTGAACTCGAAATCTCTAGTTAATTATGGGAGGAAGACATTAACCATCCTACTCTATTCCTTTCGTTTATATACTTTAAGTGCGATTGCTATAATGTATACTTGCTCGGCCATTTTAAGATAGATGGATCTTAAGAAGATCATTGCTTACTCCTCAATAGCTCATATGAATCTGATGACTATTAGTATGTTTGATCGGGTGTAGACCATCATCTTTTTTCTTTGTTTCTTTGAGTATTTTCAAGATATATTCATTTGGTTTTCTAATTATTATGATGATTATATCGTTTGTTAGAAATGTAAATACTAGTAGTGTACATACCAATGTTTATGTTCTTTATATTTCTTTATATCACACTACTTTAAGTTACAATCCTTTCCTCCAATCCGCTAACACGAAATGCTTTAGGCATTGAACTGCCCATTATGTAGACAAAAGAAGGCAACTTGTACTATGTTGTGTTTTCTAGAAGTGATCAAATTCAAGAACTTTATGTAGTTTGATTTTATTTTATTAAGTTATTGAAAATTTTTATATCCTAGTAATTGGATCTACTAGTAAGCCTAATAAAATTGAGTTTCAAAAGTTTACCAACTCTATTTTTGGATAGAGATGAAGTTCCAATTGATGAATTTGTGTTCTTTTCCCTTCTAAATTTGGGTAAACTTTTTTTAAGTGTGTGGATGGGGTGGGGGTGGGGGAGGCTCATGAGTATAAAACTAAATTAATTTGTCTATATTCTTACTTTGTGACAATGATATTATACATTACAAGAATTAGAAATTGTTAGAGTAAAGTACATCTTTTAATGGAAAGAGATAATGATTGAAGTTGATTAAAAAGGTGTAAGCTACAAGTTAGTGCAAGTACATTATTAGTTCATTACATTCTTGAATTTGAAATATGATCATTTGATTCTTTGAATCAATACTTTAATATATTATGGTAGATAATTAGTTAGCAACTTAGCATATTGTTTAGGCTTTTAGAATGAAGACTTTTTTTTTTCTTACCAAAAACTATGTTTAACATAACAAATAAAATATATAGAAAGTCACTTATTGTTTTTACCACATTACCAATCAATACTTCTCAATCACCCCACCCCACCCCCCCAAATTACTTAGATCGTGTAAATATATAATAAAAATACAAATTTTCAGCGGGATTCCTTGTAAAATGGCTTATTGGTAACATTTCAGACGAATTTTCATCAAAAATTTCATATTTTTCATTCCGTTTAAGTAGAGATTGCTATAAATTCATATCTTTTAGTAATAAATTATTACTAGACAATTTATGCGAAGTACAATCCATCATAAATTTTTACTAACAAGCAACAATAGTAGTAAATAATAATTAATCTTTAATTAGGTGATTAATTATGTCACACCCCTCACTATCACTTATAATGCCTTGTTACTTAATCATCAACTTAATAATCCATAATAAAGGGAAAGAAGATTTAAAACTTCCATTCAATTATTATCTAAATTATTTCACAGTGAAGAAACTTTAGAAAGACAATAAACAGGGTCCCATCATTTATCTGCTTTTTACTTCACAAAATCCAATTTAACTTATTTTTCTCCATTATTTTCTTAAATTAAAAATAATAAGATTTGGTTACAACAAAATTCTCATTATAGCTTGCTGTTAGGGAAGACTATATGTTGATTGCTTGTGTTTGCTTGTTATAGAAGATTATCAAGATTGTTGTTTGGTGGTTTTGTTTTTCCAATTTTTTAAAATTAAATTTATATACACTAATAATATTGTACATTACTATTTACATTATCAATATATTTTAATTTAACCTGTCATAACAGTTACACATCTTATTTTTCAGATTACTACATTTAGTTATCTTTAATTTATAAGACATTTAAATTGATATATAAGTTAAACTCTTTCTCTTTTGGTTGTTATGGAAGATTATCAAAAATGTTGTTTGTGGTTTTAGTTTTCCAAATTCTTTTTTGGACTTTAACTTAGGTTAAAGATATTGTATTATCACTATATTTTAACTTGTTATAACTGGTTTAATTTCAGGTTACTAATCTCACTTTTTATGTACGATTTCTTTAGTTATGTTTTACGAGACCTGACAATGCAAAAAATCATTTTACACTATCAACACATAATAGCTAAGCTCATTTTTTTCTGAGTTTAACTTTTATACACTATTAGATTATTCAAATGTTATTTATAAATAAGTTTTCTAGAAAAATAATATTTGAAATCTTTTAAAATGAAATATATTATTTGCTATAACAAATAAAAATAATCTGATAATATAAAAATTATTTGTATTACTAACATGTATATCACTTAAATACTTTGTCCTCTAAGAGTCATGACATAAAGAGGTGGTTAAAGAAATTTGCCATTTAAGAAGGAAACAATGATTTTCTTTAGGGGAAAAAAGAAGTTTGCTTCTTTATCACAACTTTTAACTAACTAACAATTTATTTTATTTTCAATTTTTTCATATCTCTCCAATCACAATTTAATTTGAATCATGTGTTGTTTGGTGTAAATAAAGCCAATATGATGCCACTTTCAACCTCCAACTTACACATATATTTTCTTTTTAAGTAATTGTCAAGGTTGTTAAGCTAGCTATCACACATATAATATTATTATATAGTTTTAACTTCCTTTTCATTACAGTTTGCAATTTTCACACACATAGGCCCTACCATACAAACACAAATATTACTCAATGAGCCTAATTTCAACTCGTGTACATATATATATTCCATTTGTTTACTTCTTTTAGTTTTATCCCGAAACAATTATTATTTGTATTTTTTTTTATTTGAACTATATATCACTATTTATATATTAAAACACATTTCAAAATTGAATATTAGTGGTTTCCTTTTACTACTTTAACTATCACTATCTACTCAACTAGATGTATATATCTTAATACATAGATGACAATAATTCAGGTAGAAAAAGTGAACGTATAACTGATAGTTAAAATGTGAAATTCGCGAAAATGTGATAATTCAAACATATTTTTGATCGTTAACTCTTAACATCACCTATTACGTGCACCTTGACTATTTCACTAGTTAATTACGTGTTTCCTCCTATCAACATATATAGGTAGTACCAATAAACTTAGGTGGATGGGGATTTTTTCCCACACAAACTGACTCAAACATTGTCAATATTTATAAAATAATCGAAAGAAGTTGTTGCTTTCGTGCTATCCATTTTAGGCTCGTAGAATCAATTGAAAAAAATATGTGTTAATTCTACTATAACGGTATTGAATATTGATACTTCCATGACATTTATTTGTATTGACTGATAATTTAAGGCATTATTATGCCATTAAGCAAATTAAATGGTTGAACAAACTGGGGTCCCTGAAAACTCAATTTAGCCAAAGAACATTTTGTAAAATGTGATGCACATCTTGAACATCTTGTCAAGTTGAAATGATAGACATTAATTGCATATTCATTTTGTTGGAGGGTAGAGATGGCAATGGGTGTGGGAGCATATCGACTAATGCAGTGTTGTAGCTAACTCGTTAATTAATTATAAGTATCCTCTTACAAGAATGAAATTCAGAGGAATTGACCTATACATGCGGTAAAATGTATGATTTAATTTAATTAGATGGAAAGTGAAAAACCTTAATTATATGAGGAATTAGGAAGATGAAAGAACGAAATACGAAAAAGGGATAAGATCCAAGAAAATGCATACAACATAAGAGGATAACCTTTAGTAGATTGTTTTTAGGTTGAAATCACAAACAAGGTGGCTTAGAGGGCTAAAATAAATCCGAAATCAAAAGCAGGACATGACAGGACAAGACAGGACAGGGCGGAGCGAGTTAAAATTATTGTTGGGTAACATTTCACCCCCTCTATCCCATTTGCCATCCCTACCTATGTTGCATAGACCCTCCAAAATGCCATTGTAATTTGTATTCGTGTCGAATTCTTAAAAAATGCAGAACTTTTGAAGAATATGACATACTTAGAGGTATTTTTGAAGAGTCCGAGCAACATAAATCTCTACGGAAGGAGAGATGAAGGTTGGGGGGGGGGTATGCTATTGATTTCATTACTAACACAAGTCTACATGTCAATGGGTAATGTTTATCACAAAAAAATTACTTACTACGAACTATGTAACATCAACAACCAAGATATCATAATAGGTAAAAGGTCAATATCTAGGAATGTTAAGATTTAGAATCAAACAAACCTTCATTTCAGATGGACTATCACAATAAGTCTGTCTTGTCCTATTGAGCAAAAAGGCACAATCCAATCTCCACAACATAAATACAGTAAAATACTCTCTACAACAATATCATTTGTTTGAATATTTTTTGAAATTTTGTTACAGAGAACATACGATATATGGGATAACATGAAAAATCGGTTCCACAAAAAACTTAGACGGTTATTGTGAAATGTTGTTATAGAGAGGTCCAATTATAGTTTATAAATTGAAATGTTAATCTTATGATCTATATATTGAAGTATTATGAAGTGTTGATCGTTACACAAAATAAAATGTGATTCTTCATCATTTGATATAGTGACAAAACATTTATATATTTTGATTGTTACTTAAGTTTTATTATATCATATTATTAAATGAGGAAAAATCACATTTTATTTTGGGTAACTATCAACACATAAAATAATTGGATCCATATTTTGTGGAACAGTATAACTTGTTCCCTAGTTTTAGGATATGCAGTAACATAAAATTAGGACAAAAAGTATTTGAAATTTCCAATTATGCGATTATAAAATTTTAGCTATATGTACTGCCATTTTTTTGGCCTATATTTGCTAAATCAATTAAATTTGGTTCAAAATTTACATAACACTTGTATATACACATGTTAATTCCCCTTATAAATTAGATGTACATGATTAATGTACAAACAATTAATTAATTTATACACATTTATCTAATTAAAAACTCGAAATATTTTACTAGGGTGACAATTTCCATTATTATTTGAAAATTAGGTATTAAATAATCCAACTTTAAAAGTACTAAAACCTAGTCAAAACCCTATTAATTAGCACTCGAATTAATATTCTTTTCAATAATAAAATAAATCACACGGGAAAAAGTCATTTTTTTTATACTAAAATTGTTCCTTTTGTTACGCTATTATTGTTATGTAAAATCTCACCATAAAAACACTTCATTTCTCACTCTCACTTCTATGCTCACACTGTGTTTTTTTTGTTTCTAAATTCACTTTTATAATCCAATGGAATTTTTTAAGGAATTACTTACTATTTTCTGTACCACCACCCTTCTTTTCGGCGGTGGATTTTGTTATTTTACTTTTCTTTTTGGCTCTGCTGAGCAGAAAGGTAAAAGGGCAGTTCAACTTTCTGGTGGTTCTCTACCTAAAGAGAAAGTTCAAGAAGGGTATGATCGATATTCGTCATTTTTCGAGGGTGGCCCTAATGGAAATGAAATGGACTCCTCCGATAAAGTCCCCGCCCTTGTTGACACATTTTATGATCTCGTCACCGATATATACGAGTGGGGTTGGGGCCAGTCTTTCCACTTCTCTCCTCGTATCCCAAGAAAATCCAATCGCAATGCCACACGTATTCACGAGGAAATGGCGGTTAATCTCTTGAATGTGGAGCCCGGAGCCCGTGTCCTTGATGTTGGTTGTGGGGTTGGTGGCCCAATGCGGGCCATCGCGGCCCACTCAGGTGCTAATGTTGTTGGCATCACTATTAATGAGTACCAAGTGGAACGGGCCCGGGCCCACAACAAGAAAGCCGGGCTTGACTCAATGTGTGAGGTGGTTTGTGGCAATTTCCTAAAAAT
The DNA here is from genome assembly GCA_029582725.1 of Solanum chiquidenum. Classification (NCBI taxonomy): domain Eukaryota; kingdom Viridiplantae; phylum Streptophyta; class Magnoliopsida; order Solanales; family Solanaceae; genus Solanum; species Solanum chiquidenum. Next base: position 6,358 of record JAJOOS010022354.1, on the reverse strand, counting down.
GCCCTTTGATGACAATAGTTTCGAGGGAGCTTACTCCATTGAAGCTACATGTCATGCACCAAAGCTCGAAGAAGTATACGGAGAAATCTACCGGGTATTAAAGCCCGGATCATTCTATGTCTCCTACGAGTGGGTTACAACTGAATTATACAATTCAGACGATCCTGAACATGTGGAGATAGTTCGAGGGATTGAAAGGGGAGATGCATTGCCCGGGTTGAGAAGCTACAAGGACATTGCTAAAATCGCAACCAAAGTAGGTTTTGAGGTGATTAAAGAGAGCGATTTGGCTAAGCCACCCGCGGAACCATGGTGGACACAGCTCAAAATGGGGAGGATTGCCTACTGGAGGAATCATGTCGTAGTAACAATACTTTCTTGGCTCGGGATCGCCCCTAAGGGCGTCGTCGATGTCCACGATATGTTGTTGGTGACAGCTGATTATTTGGCTAAAGGAGGTGACACTGGCATTTTCACTCCTATGCATATGATTCTATGTAGGAAGCCTGAATAAGTACATGTACGATTATAGCGATAAATCGCTACGAATGGGTATTAATTAGTTACAAAGATATTATCGACGAATTAGCGATAAAAATCATGCTTAGTCATAGAATTAATCAGTTTAGCACTAGTATCAAATTTTTTTTGTAGTGGCATTATTAGTATCTACATATCTACATATGTTTTTCGGCCTTATAATGATTTTTTTTTTGTCTTTCTAATCTTTTTATAACAACTTCGTTTGTTTTAATATCCTTTTTGACTTTTATAGGGATAGACTTTCATACAATTATAACAACATTTGATAATTAAATCTTATTTAAAAATCATCTATAACAAGATTAATAAAGATAGCTAATACATCATTAATAAACTTTGATCCTTCATTTTTTTGTCCAATGAAATACACATATATGTGCATATTTTTCTAAGGAAATTATTTCCCCTGTATTTCTCTTCTCTGTTTCATCTTATTTCTTTACTGTTTCACTGCATTTTCGAGTTGTTATAACTCTTTCGAGTAACTATATTAGTGATCGATTGGTTGTTATTGTGTTTGTTCTATACAAATCTAATTATAGTATAACATTTGATGATTAATTGTTGTTCCATTGCAATCTGCATTCGAACTTTGAGATATTCACATGTAGCTCTAAGGAAGACGCGTAGAAACTAGAAAATTATTTGGAAAAAAACACCGTTGAAGTGGAGATATTGTTACTCTTCATTTGCACAAAGTAAAAGAAGGCGTGATTGGAACGTAATGAAAATAGATCTAAGAAGGTGATCCATGTCTCATGAGTAAAGAGAACGCAAAAAAAAATAACAATAGATGAATGAAATATTATCAAACATCGTTCCCCTTTACATTCCATTGTGTACTCATTGGGGATCAATGAATTGCGTGTCTCTTTTCTTCAACTGGTCATGTTTTAACAAAAGTAAAGCTCCAGGCACAATATCAACGACATCTCTCTAGATATTATTTGACATTATGGAATTGCAGGATGGATCGACTTGGATTTGTATTGAACTCCATCGACTAAGACTCTTGCTTTATACTTTGGGATATGTACAAAACCTTCATTCATGGATTGGTAACTTGGGAGCTCTTTCGCAACTTTTGGATCAAGCATCATCTATTGCATTGACAACGGGGATCGATATCTTCTCTTAACCTTGTGAGACATCATAGTCCACAACAAACTCGTATTGATTGAGATGAAGAATCAGTCTGGATATGCTCTCCACCAGTGGAAGATCAAGCAATAGCATCCATCTCAGTGTTATACCGACCTTTCAAAATTCATCATCTCAAGCTGAGATGAGAAAGAAGGACATGAATATTTGTTCACCTTTTGGATCAAGCAGTAACCCCGCACGAGGAACAACTTCCTCTTCTAGACGTTCCAAAACATAAGCGGTGGACAATGTGACATTTGCATCCATAAGATTGTAGCTGAAATTGGTGATGCGTATGTGAACACTGGAGAGAATTTCATCTCTCTACGGTGACATTCATAAAAATCAAATCGACACTTATTAAAATCTTTCTAATTGTTTAGCTTAATAATTTAATTCTGAATAATCAACTTTTTGTGAAACAATAACAATTTATTTATCTATTTCACTACCCATTCTTAATATTTTCTATTGTCAAAATATATATTTTAGTTTCGAAGTTCCTTAATACACGATTCCCCGTTTTATGCAGTAGTACAACATTAAAAAAAAAACTACAGCAAACTTAACTTTCAAGAACATATTCATCCATATAATAATATCAACGTGATTTAGATCGCAAAACATTTTTAAAGAGAAATCACGTGTGAGCTCATAACGCACACAAATAAGGCCTTAATTAACTAACTTATTATATTAAGGAGTGCAAATAGGAAAAAGATTGATGAAGTGTGTTGAGAACTATGATGTCTCAAGTTAGAATCCCAAAAGAGCCAAAAATACTCGGTGATTTTTTCTCATTTGTCTATCCTTGGTGGATAGAGTTATCTAATACATGTTGGTGAGAGATGACATGTATCCCGTGAAATTAGTCTATGTGGTCACAAATTGACGTGGACACAACGGTTATAAGAAATAATTACAGGTGCTGGACACTGTAGAGAATAGCAGAAGAAAAGTATAATTGGAGAACCCTTCTGCTAGCCCAAGATCGTTCTAGAAAGGAGAACTTGTTTATGGAAGAAGACTCTTTTATTTGGGTTGTTCTTGGGTTGTTTTTTGGTTGTTTACAAATGCCTAATGCCACCCCTATTTATAGTTGTGTAGGGATGATTCTAGATACTAAGAATCTAGATTGTTATAACCTCTTTTACAAATATCTTCCTCAAGTATCTAATATTTTAGACTTTCTAGATTTTTCTCAAGTACAAATATCAAAGATATTACTCTACAAAATTCTAAAAAGTTCTACTAAATATCTAAAATACTTTTTGTACCTCCAAAAAATCAACTTTAATTTTTCACAGACACAATGGTTATCCCAATGTTCTCCATATCTTGATTTAACTACATGTTCTTCATTTTTAGAGAAGAGATGAGTGATCAATATCTGCTCAAATCAATGCAATGACCTTATTTGTTTGCGATTTTGTTATAGTAAATGTCAAGTTCACAATCACCACTGGGGAGATCAAACCTCAACAAGGTAATTTCAACTTTCATATCCGTCCTCCTTTGGTATCATATATAAAAACTGCCATCTGATAAAATTTAAGTCTGATGATTCAAATTCGAAGAAGGTTGCCTTGCTTAAAGAAGGGAGTGTGACGGAGGATGAAATTCCAGTGACACACTTTAACTTGACTCGGGTCCTATTAGCCCCTTAACTCAATTTTTCTATTTTTTTCATGCATCTTTTGTGTTGACCTGACACCTTCAACCCGATAAAGTTGGCTACATTGTATAACACGCACCGCCACGTGTGTAATTATTATTTTAGAAATTTTTTTTCTTAAATTTATTTAATGTTCTTTTTTTTTAATCTTGTATTTAAACTAAGTCCACATAAACTTTTTTATTTCATTTTTTAAACCTTCATTCATTGTTTTTTTAGTTTTTTTTCCTATTGATTTTATTTGTTCTTTTTATTTTCTTTGCCTTTCCTTTTGATTTGATTTTAAATTTAATTCAAAATTTCTTGTATTTAAAATAAGTTAAATTTGGACGAATATAAAAATAATTGAAGAAAATCAGATAAAACATAATAAAAAAACTAAAGGTCTTATTATTGTTGTCATAGTTTAGTGGGTACTTATTAGAGCTGTCAAAATGGGCTGGCCCAACCCAACCCTAACGGGTTAGAGAGTTAAATGGGTTGGGACGGACTGACCCTTTTAATTAAAGGGCCGATAAAATAGCAGCCCAACCCAGCCTTAAGCGGGCTGCGGGTTGGAACGAGTTGACCCTTCAACCAAAAAACGGACAACATTTTCCTCTTAGAAAGGATACGAACGTTGATGTCCGATGGACACGACATCAATACATACATAAATTCATTCATGAATTACACATACTTTAGTGAATATTTACAAAACAAATACATAATAGCCAAAATACAACATTCATAAGATTCATCCGAGAAAAAAAACATTACATGATCATTATTTTCATAAACAAGACAATAAATGAGAAGTGAAAAATAGGCATAAAAACAAAAGTAAAAGAGGTCAAAGATTCATAGTTATAATGGAGTAATGAACTTGGGTTAATAAGAAAATTTAGTGGGCTAATGACCCTAAAATGTAAAAGATATGTAAAAAATATATTCTTGATTTTATATTGATATTTTAAAAATATTTATTGACAAAATCTTAACAAGTAAAACACTACTTAAAATATATTTAATAAATATTTTTAAAATTTGAGGCTTGCGGGTTGAGCCTACGAGGACAAATGAGGCTGGGCTAAAAAGCCTCGTTCCTAAATGGGCTAAAAAAATTGAGCCCAACCCCATTTAATTTAAGGGTTGGGTTGGGCTGCCTAGCGGGCCAAGCCCATTTTGTCGGCTCTAGTACTTAATTACCTTAAATTATTGCAAAGGTCTTATTCTTTTACATAAACTTATTGAATTTTACTTAAACAATATTTGTTGGCATCTTAGCTAATTTGTGGGGAAGTGGTTTGTTTGTTGCTATTGTTTAGGAGGATAAGTGGAGTCGGTTTAGATGAGAATAATTAGGAGTAATAGACATGTGTATTCTATTATTAGTAATTTTTATCTATTTAAGGACTCTTGTAATTGAGAAATAATGAGCAATATCAATGAAATCCTCTCTAACCTCTAACAAATTATTACATTTTTCATTCATATCAATGAGCAATACCGATCCATGCTGTCAATGCAATAGATGATGCTTCATCAAAGAGTTGTGAAAGAGCTCCCAAGTAACCAATCCATGAATGAAGGTTTTGTACATATCCCAAAGTAAAATGCCCGAGTCTTGGTGGATGCTGTGGAATACAAATCCAAGTTGACCCATTCAAGTTAAAAACAAAATCAACTATGCAGTCAGAGTTTGTTGTGGACTATGATGTCTCGCAAGGAAAAGAGAAGATACCGATCCCCGCTATTAATGCAATAGATGATGCTTCATCAAAAAGTTGCGAAAGAGCTCCCAAGTAACCAATCCATGACTAAAGGTTCTGTACATATCCCAAAGTAAAAAGCAGAGTCTTGGTGGATGGTGTTGAATACAAATTCAAGTTGACCCATTCAAGTTAAAAACAAAACCGATTATACAGTCAAAGTTTATTATGGACTATGATGTCTCGCAAGGAGAGTTTGTTGTGGACTATGATGTCTCGCAAGGAGAGTTTGTTATGGACTATGATGTCTCGCAAGGAGAGTTTGTTATGGACTATGATGTCTCGCAAGGAGAGTTTGTTGTGGACTATGATGTCTCGCAAGGAGAGTTATTTATGGACTATGATGTCTCGCAATGAGAGTTTGTTATGGACTATGATGCCTCGCAATGAGAGTTTGTTATGGACTATGATGCCTCGCAAAGAGAGTTTGTTGTGGACCATGATGTATCGAAATGAGAGTTTGTTATGGACTATGATGTCTCTCAAGGCGAGTTTGTTATGGACTATGATGTCTCGCAAAGAAAGTTTGTTATGGACTATGATGTCTCGCAAGGAGAGTTTGTTGTGAACCATGATATCTCGAAAGGAGAGTTTGTTATGGACTATGATGTCTCGCAAGGCGAGTTTGTTATGGACTATGATGTCTCGCAAGGAGAGTTTGTTGTGGACCATGATATCTCGAAAGGAGAGTTTGTTATGGACTATGATGTCTCGCAAGGCGAGTTTGTTATGGACTATGATGTCTCGCAAGGAGAGTTTGTTGTGGACCATGATATCTCGAAAGGAGAGTTTGTTATGGACTATGATGTCTCGCAAGGCGAGTTTGTTATGGACTATGATGTCTCGCAAGGAGAGTTTGTTGTGGACCATGATATCTCGAAAGGAGAGTTTGTTATGGACTATGATGTCTCGCAAGGCGAGTTTGTTATGGACTATGATGTCTCGCAAGGAGAGTTTGTTGTGGACCATGATATCTCGAAAGGAGAGTTTGTTATGGACTATGATGTCTCGCAAGGCGAGTTTGTTATGGACTATGATGTCTCGCAAGGAGAGTTTGTTGTGGACCATGATATCTCGAAAGGAGAGTTTGTTATGGACTATGATGTCTCGCAAGGCGAGTTTGTTATGGACTATGATGTCTCGCAAGGAGAGTTTGTTGTGGACCATGATATCTCGAAAGGAGAGTTTGTTATGGACTATGATGTCTCGCAAGGCGAGTTTGTTATGGACTATGATGTCTCGCAAG
>JAJOOS010022353.1:0-23364 GCA_029582725.1 Solanum chiquidenum | reverse complement strand
AGGTAATGCCTCCAAATCTTCAAAGAAAATACTATTGTTGGCACACCTAGATCATGAGTAGAATAGTTCTTCTTCTCGTGAACCTTCGACATATGTGATGTTTGATCCACAACCTTTCTCTTTGGCTTATATAGAATTCTAATCTCTTTTTCTAAATTTTGAGGGACCTCTATTTATAGTTGTAGGATGAATGAATTGTGATAATAACAAAATCTTTTCGACCAATCATCTTGGAGTTGACACAACAACATTTGATTAGTCAGAACAAATCACATGTATACATAACCCCATTTCTTTAGCCTTTGATTTGACTAGATATAGTATATCATTTTGACATATAACATGATTCTATTGGTTCATACATTTGACCATTGACACATAAATGAAACCAATGTAGGTATCTAGGATAAAATGACTTTTTGTACATGACAAAATGAATTCATCATTTGTAGTCCAATTAAATAAGCTAGTGGAATGTATTATTTATACCTTATAAAATCATATTTAATGAACTTAATTGAACAATTAATTCAATTATTAAATTTGTTGTGGATTAAAGTTTAATACAATTTTTTTGTTATTAAAAAAAAGAAGAGAATAATTATCATATGGCTAGTTAAATTTGGGACAGAGGGATTTATGAAATTTATCATCAGGTAAAGATGAAGCAATTGTAGGCTATTTACTGTTTAATTTTGGATATGAAGGGGGAACCCTAGTTTTGAGATAGGAGAAAAAATGGGAGCTTCAATGTGGAGTCTTCAACTTCATACAGTCTCAGTTCCGGTACCACTTGAGGCATTCCGGAGGTATACTAGTACTAGGAAGAGGACCTTCAAGAAGCTTAACGTAGTTGCCAATGGTGATGCCAAGAATTCGAAGAATCTTCCGCACCAAGTTATGGTTGTCAAGTCCAACAAGCCCAATTTTCCTCTTCTACTGCAACACGGTGTTACCAAATTACAAGAGAGCGTCAAATCTCTACCTCCCGCTACCCTCCTGGTAAATGGCTCAACATGTCTATATTCATATCACTTTTTTGTTCTCCCTGCTATCTTATGGTATGTGATATGGTGTTTTGTTTCCTACTTTTTCTCGACATACCAACTATTTCTTTCTTCAGTGAGATTGCAAATTTTTCATGTTCCATCTGGGCTCTCAATAATTCCGATTAGATGTTCAGATCCAGTGCAATGTATTTATTGATTAAATTCACGATTAAAAGCAGCTTAGACCTTGTATTTACTTTTATTTAGAGACCTTTGGGTTCAAAGATGGAGACCAGGTTCGGCAGAGGACCCATTGGTCAAAGAAAAGGGAAGGTCCTGCTTTCTTCATTTTGGCCTTTTTTTCTTTGATACATGTGTTTTAATTGCAGGTAAAGAAACATTCTGGTATTACTTTAGCAATTGCACTGTCTACCATGCTCACCTTGTTGGTTATTATGGTGAGGAGTTATGTTGCAAAAAGGTCAAAACGCAACCGCCCTGGGTCTGTAGCTGATCTGGTCAGGCGTGGGCAATTAAGATCGGATAGAAGAGGCATGTATGGATCGTTAACCTTTTGAATTACTTGTCTATGATGTATTTCTTCTTCTGTTTCATTACTTTTCAGGATGTAGATTCTAGTCATATGATCATATACTGCTGCAATGATATTTTTTTTGAAATTCAGTGCTTGCATAGTTTTTAAATGCTGCAATGCGTGCTCTTCCTTATTGATTTGTCTTGAAATTCAGATCAAATCCTCTTAAATATGACGACCCATTCAATAATCCATTAGTGAAAGTCAGCAAGAGCAATTCAACTGTAGAAATGTGTGGGCAAGTGTACCGTTTGGCACCAGTAACTCTTACCAAGGAGCAACAAGCTGTCCATCAGAAGCGGAGATCACATGCATATCAGTGGAAGAGACCAACATTGTTTCTTAGAGAAGGTGATTCAGTGCCTCCTGATGTGGATCCTGACACTATCAGGTGGATTCCTGCAAATCATCCTTTTGCAACTACTGCAAGTGAAATTGACGAGGATCTGGCACAAACTAATGTTTATCAGAAGCACGGTGTTCCATTCCGTATTCAGGCAGAACATGAAGCCCTGCAGAGAAAGCTTGAGGCACTCCAAAGTGTAAGCAATTATAACCCCTAATATTAGCTTATAGATGTGGTAAAGAAAACCAAATGCACGACATGATTCTCACAGTTGTTAAAATCTTTACATCTTCAGGCCGGTTACCACCGATATCACCTTAGACTTCCTGGTTTTATAAGTGTGTTCAATACATTTTTATAACAGCATATGCCATTACACTGTTGCATTATCATTTGTCAGATTGCAATATCAATTACATTCATGCAAATGTAATCTGATTTGTAGCTTAACTTCAAGATTCTCCAGGCTTCTTGCGTTAAAATTCTGAGGGAAGTTAAAATAATGCAGACTTTGTTTTCCTTTTATTTTAAGCGATAAACTGCTTTATGTATTGTGAAAAATAATGGACATCTAGATGCTATATTCTAAGCTTGTAGTAAGAAGGGAAAAGAATAGACAGGAGGCAGGGCAGAACTTCCCATCTCAATTAAATGGAAAGAGATGTTAGGTTCAGAGTTGCCTGCACGTTTGGTGAAATTTCCCTTGACATCGTTGTTAAACATAGTTGTAGTAGCAACGAAACACCCCACTTTTGCGTCATGGATTTTTTTCTATTTTAATATGGTCGTACATAGTGCTTTGAGGGGTATCTGGTTTTCCCTAAGTGTGAATTTCGTATAGGTTGATATACTTGTGCGTAAATAGGGAGCACAAAAGAATTTGAAACCAGTAGCAGTAAAAAAAATGTGAAAAAAATGACTGTCTAGGAACACTAATTGAATTGTGTTTGAGTCCTAACTAGTTTCTATAAACGTCGTTGCACGTTAATAATATCGTGTAATGGTCTTGTCAATTATTTATACACAGGCACAACAATGGACATTATCTGAACCTGCAAAAACTAATCAATTTAGTTAAGTTAGATAATGTTGTTATGGACTTGTAGCTTAAAAAATTGCAATGTGATCATACAATACCCTTTTTTTTTTGGGTCATGAAAATTATATTAACTTCAAACAAGATTTACAAGGGAGGCAGTAGCTACCATATTGGAGTACATATTGTTTATAGCAGTAGCTATGCTATTATTAGCATTACAAACATTCCTATCACTAGTAGTATTTGTAGTAGTTTGTGATGGTTAGTTACAAAAAGAGAGTAATTTTGCTGGAGCGTGAGCACATCTCATGAGACATATCTCGTCATGGTCACACCTCCATGATCTGCTTCTAGGAGATCCTTAACAAAAGCAGGAGGTTGCTATACAAGGTTGGTGCTGCTTACACTGAATGAGTTTCGTAAAACTTCTTTTGTACTTTCAATGAGGAGTGAGAACATATGTTGGCAATAGCTATTGAGTATTAATCAAGTAACAAATAGTTAGAATGTCTAACCAATAGTAACAAAGAGTTAGAAGATCTGGCGATCGTGTGAAATGTTCAAAGTTACCAAGATAACCTGTTTCAAATAGAGTGATTCAGAAATTAAATTATTTACGATTTCTGGTTGATAATATATGCCTTGCTACCAAATAGGAAACTAGGTCCAAATATGTACTTCAAACATATAATTTTGAAGATAAATAATATGTCAAGACAACTATAGTTGAAGCACTATTACTGGGTACTAATTTGATATATACTAAAGTTGCTTGAATGCTTGTTGTAAAGTTGAGATTTTGTAAGCAAATCATTTTTATTTAAAAAGGACAATCATCACTTAATTAGAGTCAATTACACATTAGGTGCAGTTGCCAACTTTTTATTTGTAGTGGATTCCCTTAATGCGTACTACACATTAGGTGAGGTGCCATGGTGTATGTTTTTGTAGATGACATTTTTTGATCGAAGAGACTTAGGGTGGAGTTAACAATAGGTTGAAGGTGTGGAGACTGACTCTGGAGTCTAAAGGGTTCAGGTTGAGGAGGACCAAAATAAAGTATATAGAGTGTAAATTTAGTGATGTGACACATGAGGAAGGTGTGAAAGTGAGACTTGATGCACAATTTGTTCTCAAGAGGGAAAGATTTAAGTATTTGGGGTCTTTGATACATGGAAATAGGGAGATCAACAATGATGTCACACATATTAGTGCGACATGGATAAAGTGGCGGCTTTCATCCGACGTCTTGTGTGACGAGAAGGTACCACCAAAACTTAAAGGTATGTTCTATAGAGTGGTGGTTAGACCGACTTTGTTGTATGGGATGAAGTGTTGGCTAGTCAAGAACTCTTCAGAAGATGCAAGTGGTGGAAATGAGGATGTATGAGTGGGCATACTAGGAGCGATAGAGTTAGGAATGAGGATATCTGAGACAAAGTAGTGACCTTCGTGGTAGACAAGATGATGGAAATGAGACTAAGATAGTTTGGGCATGTGAAAAGGAGATGTGTCAATGTCCCAATGAGGATGTGTGAGAGGTATGACATAGTGGGGTCGAGGAGAGGCAGAGGTAGGCCGAAGAAGTATTGGGGAGAGGTGATTAGACCTGATATGGAACATCTTTAGCTTACCGATCACATAATCTTAGATAGGAGGGTATGGAGGTCGCAAATAAGGGTAGAAGGTTTATAGGCCGTCGGGAGTTGTCTTATTACTAAGCAATTCATGTATTTGGCTTAATGCTAGTATAGAGCACCGTGTCAGTCGTAGTATTAGCCTATTCATGTAGTCTTTGACCTTTTGTATATGATATCACCTATTCATGTGTTTAGGTGATTGCACCTTGTTATTGTTGTTTTTGTTACATTTCCTTGCTTATATCATATATGTTCCGCATTGCAATAAGTTGTTATATTTCTCTCTACTGCTATTTTTCTTTTAGTTGCTGCTTTGATTTGCTTGAGTCAGGGGTTTTTTCGAAAAACCTCTCTACCTTAGAGAGGTAGTGGTAAGGCCTGCATACATAGTACCCTCCTCAGACCCTACTTTGTGGGATTTCAGTGGCTATGTTGTATCCCATCCAACTTATGATTATTTTGTCCCATTTGCAGGTTAAATTTATACCATCAACCAAATGTAGTATAAATTTTATCCCACACTTAATCCTCGAATATCCCATCTTATCCCATTCAATTTGAGATTATTTTGTCCCATCTCCCAGGTGGGATAAATTAGTCCAGGACTATTATCCCAGAATAATTTAGTCCGTGTACGAAACGACCCCTTACAGTGAATTTTCCGTCGTTCTGTCAATTTGCGATCCTCGGTTTGTTCATTGAGAGTCACCGTCTCTGAATCTTTTAAAAGATCAGCAAGTCTGGGAACTTCCCAATCAAAGCTAGTAAAGCTGTAGTCCATCTTAGGATACTACATTTCTTTTACATTGGTAATCTCCCTCCCCTCTGTTCATTTCTTGTTTGGGACTAAGGCGTAGTTGAAATACTTTTTCGTTCTTGTTTTGGGATAAGTTAATTAAAACTTTTTACACATTAGCATCAACAAGATACTCTATTTACATCAAAAAATTCAGACAGCCTTGCTTCTGGAATTCCTTTTTTGTCGTCAGTTGGTTCAGCTTAATACCCTTTTCTTTGGATAAGGTTAATACTCCTTAGGCTTAAGAACATGTTCCAGATTTCTCTTGCTGCTTTTCAATGTAGGAACTAGTGGGTTATGTCCTCCATATCCTTACAGCACCCACAACATTTGTTGCATATGTAGAACCTTTTCTTGACAATTCATGTTGTGTCAAGTGTGCATCATGTAAGGCTGTACATTAAGAGCTTTGTTGGTGCTTTTTTTTTTCAAACTGATGGGCAAGGTTATTTGCATTCTATATCTTGTCGGCTTCTTCTCCTGAACTGTTTATATTCTCTCTTCACTAAAATTGTCCTTGTGCTATTCCCTCCTCAAATAATTCTTGCTTTTCACCTTCCCGTTTCACTTTTTTCCAACATCGGTAAAAGTGGTCAGATTGTCAATTCACAGTTCTGCCATTGTTCCGAATTTCAGATTCTATTACCCATTATTCCTGCACTGTGCAATAGTTTCAACAACTTGTTAGGAAAATCGGTCTCTCAAAGGTCCATGTCCCAACCATGCATCCTCCCAAAATCTCACCTTCTTCCCATCTCTCAATTCAAGACTCATATTTAATCCGAGTTTGTTAACATCACCCAATGAAAGACTACACAGGTGGCAAGCGGAGAAAATGATCAAAATGGTCCTTAATGTATGGGTAATGCTTTATTTTGGTCCTTAATATATTTCACTTTATTGATATAGTCCTAAATGTATAACAAAAACGTTCATTTTGGTCCTCAATATATTTCACCGGATTGAAATGATAACAAAAGGTGTTCTTTTTTGTTTTTACCCTAAACCTAACAAATTTATTTAAAAAAAAAGTGTTAAATTTACCTGTGGATCCCATATGGTTAACAAAATCCACCATTGTTGTCTTCTTTGTTAGCTATAAAATGTGCATGCACACATAGAAAGGATCAGACATGAATATTTTTTTTGTTTGGATCCCTTTTTGTAACTTTGAGGGCAAACAGAAATGAGTACTAGGCAAGTAGAATAATATTTTAGAAAAGAGAAAATAGTATATTTTGTTGGAGAAAGTAGGAAAAATGGTGTTAGATTTTATGGAGTACTTTTTTGGAGCTAACAAAGAAGACATCAATAGTGAATTATGTTAGCCACATACGTCCACAAATAATTTTTTTTTATTTTATAAATCTGTTATGTGTAGGATCAAAGACCAAAATGAACACATTTTGTTATACATTAAGGACCATTTCAATCAAATAAAATATAGGGAAAAAGGACAACCCCCGAACTATCGAAAATGGTATGCATATACCCTTGTTATACTATTGAGACACCAAAGTCCTTGCCGTTCAAAGAGTGGAGCACTTATATCCTTCACACTAACGGACGGACACGTGGCACCATCTCAATAATTTGCTCGATTTTTATTTTATTTTTACTCAAAAACTAAAAACCCACCCAATTATATCCTAACCCACTTAAGACCCGAATTAACAAACCCTAACCACGTAATCTCAAAGAAACTTCGCAATTCGCAAAATATTAATCATTCACTCGACTTCAGTTCATCGAGTTGACTCGTCGCCATGTCCGACCACCAGCGAACTCAGAAGGACGATCCTTCTTGCTTAATTACAACTCCAATGAACTCTGAATAGCCTCTAAGTTTCTCTCCAATTGGCTCTCCTTTCTCTCCCGTAACCTCTGTCGCTCCTGCACCCAAACCATCTCCGATTGAATTGGGGCTTTCCAGATTTTGAGAATTTTGTAGATATATGGACTAAGTGGTCAAGAAAGTGTCGTGTTTGTACCAGCACTCATCAACGCTGATGGAATGTAAAACGATGATAAGGTTGGGAAGATCTTTGTTGATTGATTCGAATTCTCCGCGAAGAAAAGGACGAGATGATTCCAAAAGGAAATGGAGATCTGGGTTTTCAGTAGGAGAAAGAGAACTCATTGATGAAGGCATTTTTCTTTTTGCTTGGTTTAAGAACAATGGAGGATCCAAGTATGGAGAAAGAAGGAGGATAAGGTGGCTATATGAAGAAGGATAAGAATAGTAGTTTGGGTATATTATTAGGGTGTTAGTGAGTGAGTGGGTTAGATAATTATTTGGGGGGGTCTTTTTTAATTTGGGTGGTCTTTTTTGGTGGGTTTAAATTAAGTGAATAATTGGGTAGATGCACAAGATGGTGCCACGTGTCCGTCCGTTAGTGTGAAGTATATAAGTGCTCCACTTTTTGGACGGCAGGGACTTTGGTGTCTCAATAGTATAACGAAGGGTATATGCGCACAATTTTCGATAGTTCGGGGGTATATTTGTCATTTTTTCCTGAAATATATTAAGAACCAAGATAAAGCATTACCCACACATTAAGGACCATTTTGATCATTTTCTCGTGGCCAACGAGTATAGTCTGTCCACAATTTTGATGTATTTATCCATATCATTTATCAATTGTTGACCATGTGTTTTATTTTCTCCTTGTATAAATTAGAATGTGCATGCATAAATCATGCTGGATGTCAATTGCAGTTCAATCAATTTGGAGTTTTACTTTCTTCCCATTATTAGTAAATGGCATGAAATCCCTTGATGTCATCATTACAGGAGCAAAAACTTGGTAAACTAGTTATAGATACTGGGGCTGCAAAAGATTTTGAGAGGCCATTCAAAACACGACTAAAGACAGAGCAGCAGCTCGATCAAGGCCCAAATAACTGGCAAATGGGCTCCAATTGTTCAGAATCAGAGGGTGCTCGTGATTCATTTGTGAACACGCATAGTTCTGAAGAAATGGAGAAACCCTAGGTTTGTTTCAATACTGTTATGTAAATTCTGTTAGAAATAGGGTAATGACCAAGTTTGAATGAAGACTTGATATAGTCGTGTTTTCAGTCCTGACGTTGCTGTGTTCCAACAGCAGCAGAAATGAGACTGTAAATTTAAGTTTATTCCTTTGCAGCCAACTGTCTGTCTATACCTATTATTTCATTCTGGTAGTAGTGGACTTAACTTTTGTAACATTTGCCTATTCATTCCCTCCACTCAGGTTTTAAACCAATGGCGGGATCATTCGAGAACCTCTGCTCAGGTCTGTTTTATTTAAAGGAAAAATGGTCTGATATACTTCTTAACTTTGCAATTTAGAGTTGATATATCCCTCGTTATTAAAGTGACCCATGTATATTGTTATTGTTACAGAAATGACTTTGATATATACCCTTTTGGTTCAATGTATTTGAAGAAATTAATTTTAAATTTTTTCATTTAAAAAAAATCTGTATTTTATTTTATCCTTCTCTCATGTGATTTTCTTTTACTTTTTTTGATTCAATAAGCAATTTGAGTATTATTTTGATCGTTAAATTTATTTCACCTATTCTTTGGTAAAATTTATCATCCCTATTTTTTTTACAAATATAAATTTTTTTTACAATATAGTAGTAAAAAATAGTTTTAATTATTTTTTCTAACTTTTTTTTCGCTTATACTATTCACCCTGTTTCTTTTCATATTTTTACACTGAAGAATGAAATAAGAATAAGAAACTCAAATATTGATAAACAAATATATCTAGAAGGGAGATATTTAATTAAAATTCGAATTAGTTGTTGTCTTGAATCAAAGAAGTCAAAATAAAAATGATCAAATATACTTGTTTGTTGGAGGATCATATATATCTATATATGATTTTATTTTATTTTTAAATAATTTTTCGTCAAAAACGAAAAAAGTATGTGTGAGCTACTTTTTAATGGTGGTATATGTGAGCACTTTTACCATGAAAGGTAACTCTAAATCACGAAATTGAGGGATGTGTTAGACTTTTTTCCTTTTAATTATTAATACTAAATTCTCTCGTGGTTAGAAATGTTGAAGTTTTTTTTTTTTTTTTTTGTGATAACTTACCTTGGGTTACATGATAAAATTCTAAAATATTCCAAAATTATTTGTTGATGTCTCATCTATATCTATATTAAAGTAAGGGCAAAAGCATCTAAATTGTCAAGTGATAGCCTAAAGTTAACACACTTGGCAATAATTGACTAATTAAGAAAATTCTTAACTAATTAGTATTTTTTAAAAAGAAAAATTGCTTCACAAATCTATCAAATATATTGGGTAACCGTATCAGTTTTAAAATTTAATGGACCTCTATTTTTTTTTTTTTTACAGTTTCACTATTTTAAATGACAACTACCTTAAATCCATTTCTCTTGCAGGTAAGAACTTGAATATCGTTGCAGCGATTTATAAGATACTACATTGCATAATAATTCTCAAACAAAATTGTTTATAAATTTCAAGAATCGAAGAAATGGATCGATTGAATACGTAACCGCGGTAATACCTAACTGCGGTAACAACTTAAATTTTGCATTTATATAGCATTATTATTTCATTACTAATTTTGCAGATGATGCATGATTTTTTAAAGATGCTGGATTGACGGTATGTTTTTTCTTTTTACTTGTGATTTGATTTTTCTACTAAGAAAAAAAAAGTGATCCGTGAAAATTTCAATGAAGTATGAAACTGCTACATGGAAATATTGGTAGTCAAATACAACTTCTTAAGTTCATATTCAAGAGGAATTGGATGAAGTTGGAAGAATAAATTATTTGTTCCTCATATTCTACACATTATTATTGTAACTACATATGAATGTTTAAACGTAATGTTCTCTACTTTTTTATATGCTATTGGTGTAATTATTTTATATATGAAACATGTGTGTGGTTCTACTTATTAATAGTAGGGATGTGCATGATATGGTATATATCAAATGGTATATTGAAATCAAAAAAATTAATATTGTGGTTGGAATTTTATGGTATTTGGCATGCATTTTTAAGAAGTTTGATATTGGTATTTGATATTTATAAAAAAATATCAAAATATCGAATACTGTATCGAAGTATATAGTTTCATGTTACAATACTAACAAATATATAAAAGAGTAACTAATTATATAGATGTTGAAATTTTGATTGCTCTATCTTGATTTTAATGTTCTTTTTGGATGATTGATTAACAAAGATAATTGTTTGTACTTTATTTTGAATATTTTTACATGTATAAGGCATTAGTATGATAAAATTGATATGTTTCTTGAAAACCTAAGTCATAATTCTTTATTATACGAATATATGTAATTTGAAGACTTTAAGTTGACAAAACTATGGTTACTAATTTACCGTACTGTAAAATATCAAAATCGAACTTTAAAATATCAGATCATACCGAATTATTGGTATGATAATTGTATAGTATTTTTTAAAATCGTAATTGAAATTATCGAACCAAACTTTTCAATATCATACCGTGTCCACCCCTAATTTCAAGTAATTGATAGCATAATGTCATTCATGTTTCATACTCTTATCATTTCACCTGGAGTATTCTCTTATTTTATTTGTCTAATTATATTATGAATGCAAATATAGCAAATCGGATAGAGGAGATATAGATTTGGTGTCGAATATTATACAAGTGAATATTATGTCACAAAGGAAGAACCACACAAAGAGAAGAAGAATCTATATCTATATTAAAGCAAGGACAGAAACATTATAAGTTGTGAAGTGGTAGCCCAAAGTTAAACACTTGACGATAATTGACTAATTAAGAAATTATTAGCTAATTAGTATTCTTTTCTAAAAAAAATTGCTTCACAAACCCATCAAATAAGTTGGGTAACCGTATCAGTTAAAATATCAAAATCGAACTTTAAAATAATCTAAGGAAGTAATAAGATTCATGTTATGAATAAGTGCGTAGTTGAAAAACCACAATAAATTAGAGAGATATTAAACTAATTTCTCTATCTAAAAACTTATATCAGGTAACTTTTCAAGTATAATTACTTTTTTATTGTTTAAATTTTAATTATGGAAAGTAATGGTATAAGGTAACTTAAATACTATATTTATTATATCGGAATTTATTTAGGAATTTGACTGTTTACTGAAAATTCTAACCACTCCATTGCCTCTTTCTACTTTTTCTTTTCTTTTCTACTATAGTAGAAACGGAAAAGACTCAAAAATATTTTTAAACTATCCGAAATAGCTCACATTTACCTTTAAACTATATTCCGGCTCAAAACTATCTTTTCCATCAAAGTATTGGGTCATACTTACCCTTCTAATTAACAGAAGTATGTTAAGTGTCATGTGTACGCCACATGGATGCCACATAAGCGCCAAACATTTCTCACTTCCACATAGACTAATAAGATTCCTAATTTCTAATTCACCCATTTCACTTAGAAAAGAATATTGAGTACTGCAACATGCAGCAGCCTCCCTAATCCTATGATGAATTGGAAATTAGGGATTTTATTAGTCTACGTGGAAGTGGGAAATGTTTGGCGCTTATATGGCTTTCATATGGCGTCCACGTGGCACTTAACATACTTCTGTTAATTAGAAGGGTAAGTATGACCCAATACTTAGACGGGAAGAATAGTTTTGAGCCGGAATATAGTTTAAGGATAAATGTGAGCTATTTCGAATAATTTAGGGGTATTTTTGAGCCTTTTCCGTAGTAGAAATGTGAGTAAAAAGTGAGGTATCAACATGGCAGTTTTTTGTCTTTAAAATTGCATTTGAGGGTATTTTGGACACTTGACAAATGGATGCAACGTGGCTTTATCTTGGTATTGAATAGACACGGATCATTCATTTAATCACTTCACTTTTGATGCTTTCATCTTTCCTCATTTACGTCACCTATCCGATACCCACCACCCCTCTTTCTCGTAACAATTGCAAAATCCATTGCTTAAAGGCCATAGGGTCGTTTGGCACAAAGATTAATAATATAGGGATTAATAATGCAGAAATTAGTAGTGAATGAATTAGTAATGCATGATTTATTTTTATCAAATGTTTGATTCATTATTTCCACCTCATCTTGTGTTTGGAATAAAACTCTATAAAAGCTTCTTTCCAATTATACCCTAGAATTATTAGGTAATTGGGTCAAGGTAGGTAATTGATGGATAAAATTATTTTTTATGGCCTTCTAACAAGCTATGAGAAGAGCAATTTTATTATCATGTTTGCTATTTTTTCCACTTGAATTATTTGAGGATAAATAATTGTCATCTTAATAAATTGATCACTCACAAAATGTCATTCTTCAATTTAAAAAGATAAACCATCTACTTTTAAAATAAAAAAGACGATCAACAATGGTAAAATTAAATAAACCATTTACATTTACACATAAAAATTGTAAGTTGTAGTTTTAATGTGTATGTATGTTTTAAATTTTTCAAAATAGAAATAATTAGAAAATCACACAAAATAAATATATATATGTATGTAATTATACATTCGATTAAGATCACAAACGTCATGTACAAATAAACAACTTACATTTCAAATTTGTATTGGATTTATTTAGTAACAAACAACTCTCTCTAAATAATTTGTAAGCTAATTTATTTAAATAAATTCACTAGTACAAATATAAATCATATAATCAAGAAAATAAACAAAATAATTAAAATGATTTGAGGGATATTTTTATCTTTACATAGACTTATTATATGATATTATATCCTATGTATCACTAATGCCTTCAAATGGAAGATATTAGTAATACATCTTATAATACCATGTAGGAAGTATAACTAATCCATGAATTAATTATATATAGGCCCAAATTCCTACCAAGGAAACCATAGTACTAAATAGGAATACCTTACCTAATACATGTACTATTTCTTCTAATGCGGCCTACCAAACGATCCCCAAGAGATATCCATTCCACCAGTACGTCATGCACCCATTGGTGCGGCGACGCCACCGACTACTCAGCCCTCATTCGCCGCCGCTGTAAATGGTGGAATGAGGCATCATATTTCTCAGTCAATCAACGATATCTGTTAACTTTTACTTTTGATGATTCCTTTCAAGCTTTTGATCTCTTTACTTAGCTACATGTTGGTGTATAATTTTGATTGCAGGTGACTTTAAAAGAAAGCTAATATATTGGATATTGGATTTTGGAAGATATAGATATGGCCTATGGGTGCAGAGTGATGTTACAAATTGAACCAGTAATTCGCATAAGATATTTTTTTTACCTCTCTATTTGAGCTTTCAATATTTTCTCATTATTATACTAAGGTTGTTGGGAATTTTTTTTTTTTGGTGAAGTTGATTCTTTCAACAATAAACCACATATGTTTTTACTATAAATATTTTATTTTTATGTGTATCCGTTCATGTGTACTTCGAGTTGTATTTTATGTGGATGATTCAAGAGTTTATTTGTATTTTGCTTCAAATGATCTTTTTAAAAGTTGAATGATTATTCTGAATAGCGGAATTGCACTTCCTCACTTGAGGTGAGGACGGTATGATACGAATGTTCTATTGCCATGGACAAATGCAGTCATTTGTTATTACTTTTTAGCATGGTAAAAAGTACTATAGTAATAGGCTAACAACTTGCTTATCTGTAAACTTCCTCCGTGAAAGCTCTTTATTTTTTTTTATGAGAACGGGAACCATAGTTGCTGCACAACCCAAAGGAGAGGTTACTGTTCTAAGCAAGCCCTATTCGACAAGTTCGAAGGACAAAGTACCTAAATGTTAATTGTTTTTTTCTTCCTGATTTAGTTGGGATTGGGAATATGGGTAGTTTGTCTCTTAAATATTTCTGTCATTTCCAGAGAACATAATATGCCAGAAACAATGGATTTCTTGGTTGCTTTCAACTTATAAGCTTCATAATAAGCAACACCAATAAATGGATGAGACAAACAAGACTTGTGGGGAAATAGAAGAGATTATAGACGATATCAAGCAGAGGCTTAAGAAGATGAAGAAATTTGACATACCAATTGTTCTCTATATGATCACCACCTCTTGAAATATGACACAAATTCCAAGAATTGGGAAATAAAAGAGATTATAAACGATATCGAGCCGAGGTTTAAGGAGATCAAGAAATTTGACAGACCAACTGTTCTCCATATGATCACCACTTCTTGAAATATGACACAAATTCCAAGATCATGGCATCGGAAAGTGCCTTTCGCCAAAGGATTGAAAAAGAGAAGGCCCCCTGCTCCTCATCAGGCTCATGACCTGAAGATTGCAGATTCAAATTGTGTCCCTGCCTAATCAAAACTCTGCTCTTTATTTAAGTGCACATTAAATTTTTGTCAGCTATCAATTAATAGTTTTAATTGTATCTTCTAGAAGAAATTATACTATATTTTCTAATTTTCCAAATACTTGCCCATCACTTCTTGTAGCAGTCCCTCTTGATTAATCTCGAAGAGAAGGAAATAGATTTTTAGAAAACCGAAAGGTACAAATTCATAGTGCACTATTGACGGCACAAGGGATTATCATATATTTTTTTTCACCTTAGGCTTAGTATTGTTATTTATTTGTAATTTTTTATTGCATTGACCACGGTAAAATATTCTAAGAAATTCTTTTTCTCTTTTTAGGAAAGCCTTTAAATATTGCATCTGCATATGTATAGATAGTCCAAAGATCTTCTCTTTGGTGTTATTGATGTAATAACTATTTTCTACAAATTAATTTTTAGCTGAACGTACAACTCTGCAGTGTAATAATTTGCTCTTACAGAAACTATTAAGCTAAATTGTTATTCTACCAAAAATAGAAGGCATCCAAATTGTTGGGCTCGTGCGCAGCACGAGCAAAGAATCATCTAATTTTTATTTTATTACTTTCAGTCCTCAAATTTTAATACCATTGAAGCATGAAACATTCTTGACTTGCAATTTATTTATACGTGCTTTAAATATTTTTTTAAAAAAATTAAACACTAATTTAATATATTTGACTATCTTTTTTATATCAGTTTAACTTTACTAACCGAGAAAAAAAGAGTACAAATAACTCCAATTTGAAAATGGTCACAAAAAGAAACAATACACAAAAGGATTTAAATATAATCATGCTTGCATTGTAACTAAAACTACAACACTGTTTCATGAAACCAGAAAGAAAACCTTTGCTTTGAAGGATTTGAAGTAACAAATCTCAAAAACAATTCTCCCAAAACTTCAGAATAAAAATCTTTAACTTGGCAAAATTGGTATCATATCTTGCAATTTTACATTTAAATGAAGGGGAAAAGCTTAAATATGCCATCAAGTTTTTTTGGAAAAGGCTCATTTATGTCATTCGTTAAAAATTTGGCTAATATGTGCCATTGTTGTTAAACAAAAGGCTCATCCATGCCATTTTTTTTAACTCCGATATTGCAAAACCATTTTTACACTCCAAACAAGGTTTAACACTTTTCAATTGGAATTTTTGGATCAAATGTACACTTTTTGCTTTTTTTTCTTTAAGAACACATGAAAAACATAAACAACTCCCAAATTTTCAACATTCAATTCTTCACAAAATCATCTCTAATTTCGACTGCATCATTAATTTATTTTTTTTAAAAAAATTAAAATTCTAAAATCATTTGTAGAGTTTAAAACATTCACCAGTATTAAAAAAATTCCAAAAAATAAAAATCAGTCCCAAAATTTCAAAAATTTGCTTTGATTCGTGTTTTTGACATTAAATCTATGTTCCCTAGTGTTTTTTAAGTTTGTTCAAAATTTCAAATTAATTGAAGTTGTGGAGAAAATTCTACCATTAAAGTATGTTGAAGTTTTAAAATTTTGAAGAAATTTCAAGTGGGTCTGATTGAGTTAGGTTGAATTCGAGCTCAAAAGATATTGAGTTTTAATATCTAGCTCGGAGGAAAACTACTCTTGAAATCTGAGGCGATTTCGTGAAGAATTGAACAAGTTTGAAATTTGGGAATTGTTAATGTTCTTTATGTCTTCTTGGTGTTTTTAAGGAAGTAGAAGCAAAAAGTGTACATTTGATCCAAAAACTCCAATTGAAAAGTGTTAAATCTTGTTTGGGGTGTAAAAGATGGTTTTGCAAAATCGGAGTAAAAAAATGGCATGAATGAGCCTTTTCTTTAACAACAATGACATAGATGAGCCAAACTTTTAACGGATGACATAAATGAACCTTTTTCAAAAGTTCGATAGCATATTTGAGCCTTTTCCTTTAAATGAATAAATTAAATTTTGAATACTTTGATGGTGTTAGAAGGATGATCGCAAGTATTGATGTGGAGAGAACATATGAAAATAGATCTGAAGTGTTATAAACGAAGAGGAAGAGTGGTGGGGGAGTTGCGGAAGGGAGAGTTGAAAACTAAAATAGTGGGTAACTTGCCGATAAAATTGTTGGGTTTTAAAGGTGTGAATAGGAAATGAAGGGTTGTGACTTTGCCGAAGGGTTGTGACCTTTATGAAAGGTTGTGTCTTTTCTAAAGGGTTGTGACCGTTTGAAAGGTTGTGCCTTTTCCAAAGGGTTGTGACCTTTCTGAAAGGTTGTCTTTTTTCCAAAGAGTTGTGACCTTTACCCTATGTTGGTTATAAATAGAGAAACTTTCTCTCATTTTTCTGCATCGAATTATTTCTCCCTTCTGCATACATTTCTTACAAAACAAAATTGATCGATCGTGTTTGTATGTGATTCGTTGTTGTCTTTTTGAGTTCGTTAAAATTATTGAAGTTTGAGGTAACCACTACTTCTTTAATGGTTAATCCATTTTATCTTGGGAGGAATTAATCTACGACCTCGGGTACTTGAGGGGATAAAATTTCATAAGGACACAGTGACATCTGTGGACTCGAATATGTCACGCCCCGAGCCTACACCCTGGGCGGGACTGACACTCGAAGGCCATTGCTAGCCCCAAGCGAACCCTTGGTCTGGCTTACTTAACTCAGCGGAAGACTCTAAGCATGATTACAATGGTCAAAAGAACTTACTCAAGTAACTTTAGTGAAATAACTCAGAATGTTTAATAGTCAACATTCAACTTGGCCAAAATGGCAACTCAAGTATCAACATATGAAATAATAATGTAAAGACATCTGACTACTAATTGTGTATGAAGCCTCTAAAACAACTGAGATGGATGTTGGGACAAACCCCACAACATCCTAATGAACTAAACTAGAAAGCGAATAAAAGGGTCCTCCGAAATGCAAGGAGGCTCACCAACAGACTCTGAATGCTCAAGATGGATCAACGAGGCGCTGGATGCTGATCTTGGTTACCTGCGTCTGCATCATAAGACGATGCAGGCCAACTGGCATCAGTACATTGAATGTACGAGTATGCGAGTTGAAATGCTAACAAACATAGGCTCGAAAGAGATTATGAAGGAAACACTTACCTTGACTCTTCTCAACTCATGAGTACTTAACTGAACTCATTTCAATATAAAGCAGTTTAAAATAAGTGCAATATAAAGAAAAGCTGTTTAAAAACATAATGTCAACTCTGGGTATATACAAGGATACAACATAACTCTGAAATGTATATAAAATACAATAACTTCTGTATATAAAAATACAATAACTTCTGTGGGAGTTTCTCTAACCGACAACCATCACTATGAGCCTAAGTGATGGTACAACATTTTACCTCACGTTGCCAAGGACCGTCCTATACCCTGCCATCGGTATAGAACCTGAACTACTAAGTGGATCCACTAGTCTATGCTAAAAAACACTAAGGAATCATCTAAAAAGTATAATCCTTTTTCTGCCCATGATGACTACATGGTTTATGGGGGTTTGAGTTAATATGAACTCGCGTTCCCATATCGGTGCTCAATACTACTCCCAACTTATACTTAGCTCATATGTTTTTAAAACACCTTCTTCTCTAGTTTGAGGTAATTACTCAAACTTAGCTTAAAAGCTCTCTTGGAATCAATGTTCCCTTTTCTTGCTCAAATGTGAAAACATTTTTATAAACTTCTTTGGGAATACTTAGTTCCCTAATACCTCTTTGAGAAATGAACTCAATTCTTACTCTTTGCTTAACTCGAAAACTTGAGTCTTAAAACAAAGTTAAAACATTTGTAAAAGACCCTTGAAAACTTTGATGACTTCACTTCACTTGACTCTTAACTTCACTTGAATTGACTCTTAACTTTCCTTGAATTGAATTATAGATTCAAGGATTATGATTTGTGATAGGAAAGGTCTCTTGATGTTTAGGAATTATTTCGAATAGCTAAACTTGAGAAAAGTTACGAAATCACCGTCTTGGAACAAGTTCGCGACGCGGAGATGCTCCTAAATAAATACTCGCGAAATTAAATTTTGAGACAGTGGAGTCCGCGTCCTCTCCACGACGCAGAACAAATTTTTGTTCACAGGGGGAACAAGTCCGCGACGCGGATTTGTTTCATGTAAGCTGTCCGACTTTTTCCTTCTTCGTTTTTCAGCCTCAATCCACCTAAATTCGATCATCTTCCTCAAATTCGTTTTAAATCCCGATGTCCAGCATGTATACTCAAGAAACTAACTCAAAGCAACCCTAAACTCAATGTAAGGATTTCATAAAACTTCTCAATTCGTCCTAATTCGCTAACAACATTCGAATTCAATAATATTCATCAAGAACATCAATTTTCCAACTCTTCTAGGACGAATTTCACTGAATTAAACATGCTTGGCGCGTGGGTGAATGAACCCAACGCTATGAGAGACTCACATACCTTGTAGGATCAATTCCTTGGTGAATCCACAACCAAAATCGATCGTTCTTGGCGAATCTTGCTTTTCCTCTTCTCCTTTCTCTTGCGTTCTTTCTCCGAAAGCCCTAACTCTATTTCTCAAAAGCGTAAACTGAACCCAGTCAGTTTAGCCCCTAAAATTATTACCAAAAAATGAATTAATTAAGTTGGATAAGGAAAAGACCAAACTACCCCTTAAAAATCCGGATTGAACTTTCCTTATTCCAACTGCCCAACTTCCAAAGGGCATAGCTCACTCATCCAAACTCGGAATCGCTCAAACTTGATGGCGTTGGAAAGATCATTCCAAGAGCTTTCCAACCATATCTGAAACTACACCTAACTCATCCTAAGCTAGGAGTTATGGTTGTTTGAAGTTGACCAAAAACTCACTTTTGCTAATTTAACTAAATTTCCAGATTTTAATTCTTCCCAAAAATGACTATTTCCAAATTTAAGCTTCTTCCTAGTTATTTCAATTTGCGAGATTTTACAGAATTTTTTTTTTTCCCTTTTCATCTTAATTGTTTCTGATTTACTAATCTGAATACAGGAGATAACAAAATTATGTAAAAAACATGTTACACCGATGATGTATATTAGTTAATCACTTCAATACCCAGTGACTTGATAGTGACCATCAAGTTCATGAACAATCTTGATTTTACACAACATAATGACAAATAATTTACCAAAACACTGAAAAAAGGTAAAGTTTAAATTTTTGAATAGGGAGATAAACGTTATATCGTAAATTAAAGAAAAAATAGTTTTATGAGGCCCTATGATTTTATTAAAAGTAACATATTAGTTCAAACACATTTTGATAAGTCGATTTTAAAAAAGTCATTGACACCCCTACGTAGGGGTTGAAGCTTTAAATTACTTCCTACTTGTTTATTATTTAAAGTAATTTTAAAAGAAAAACAAAACAAAAATATGACTCTTTAAAAGTAATATTTTTCTTAGGTATAGAATATATTTAAAAAGTAATAATATTGATACATTAATCATGAAAAAGACATTTTTAATCTATTAAGTAACAATAGGGGTATTCTAGACCAAACTATTAGCAATATGAGTATTTTTAAACCACTATTGACCGCAAGAATTTTTTTGTTAATATCATAGTTTAAAAATATTTTTGACCATTTTTCATTAATAAAATAGTAATTTACAAGAATGAAACGATACGCATGTACGGAGAGACAAGTAATAATAATAAAATCAACATGGATTGTGATGCACTGGTGGAGTGGTTCACCCTTAATCAAAGGTCTCGAGTTTGAACCTTGGGTATAGAGAAAATTCTATTGGGAGCGCCACCCCAGAATGGGCTCTACATTGCGCGATTTAGATATAGTAGGAGCACCAATGTGAGCTCCGAACATCGGGTGGAAAACCAAACAAAAAAGTAATAATAATAAAATGTAGGATACTCCGAGGCACTTTACTATTGTCACTTCCATATTGTTAGCTAGATAAAAGCCAAATGCAACAAGCTTGAGACAATGAGTATGCAGAATTTAGTGGTACCACAAGTACTACTACTAAAATGAACGTTGCTTACAATAATAGAGCATATTCGACATGCCTGAACCAAACGCTGCATCTGTTTCTCAAAGATGAGATAAAAATTGGAAGACTCCGCCGACATATTTATACTGAAAGTTGATATATCTTACCCTACTTTACCTACAACATCAATAAACTAAGAGAAAATAACTGGCAACCGATTACATGCTTCAGAAACAGAAAATCAATTAATCATCGGAAGGGCCATGTGAGGCTTTGCGGGGATGGTGCTTGCTTTCTGGAGGGAACAGTTTAGGATCTTGATGTTCATATGTATCACCTATACTCAAAACTCCTTTACCTTCACTGCTGGCTTTGACAGGAAATAGTGCATACAATGAGATGTCCAGGGATGGCAGAAATTGTCACCCACATACAATTACTGCATCAAGGATGATGAGGCAACCTATAGACCTAGTAGTCCCTTTTGTTAGGGCATTCAGATGCTCGGTGACCACTGCGCCCACAATTGAAACATGCACCACCAAAGCTTCTGCAATAGAAACCAAAAATTATATCATGTTACAGGCGACGAATGTGAGAAAAAACCCCGTAAAGTATAGGGGAAGGGTTATTTTGGTTCTTTACAAATAACATTGGACAAAAATAGTCCATCTTCACTAGCATTTATTGACAGAAAAGCCAACTAGTACCGTAAAAACCTAACAGCAGTAATGGAACTAACAGAAAGAGTTTAACAGTGATTTCTTGCATAGAAACAAGACCTATTTTTTTTTATAACTGTAGTGTCCGGACCAGGGAATACCTGCCACCTCTAGGAGTGCGCATCGGTCGGTTCGGTTCGGTTCGGTTTTATGTATTATTGGTTCGGTTTATTGGTTTTCGGTTTGTAAATACGTCAAACCGATAACCAAACCAATAACATATTTCTTATCGGTTTATGGTACTTAACGGTTCGGTTTTCGGTTTAACCAATAAGAAAATACTCATATATATTATATACAGGATAAGAAAATTTTCATATAAACCATATGATTTTTACAGCATTTGGCATGAAAGTAACAATCATTTTTCTTGCAAGTTTAGACACTAGACACATTCAAAGAATAAAGTGTGAAAGTAACAATCGTTTAACCATTAACAAAAAGTGTGAAAGTAACAATCGTTTAACCATTAACAATAAGACTAGTAAATTTAATATAGTCTTATTGGGTTATCGGTTTAACCATTAACAAAAATCACAACACCGGAAACCGAACCAATAACCCAATAAATTTTTTTGCAAAACGTTTAAAAACCGTTAGCCCAATAATCCAATATCAATAAACCAATAGTGTTTTTTTCGGTTCGGTTTATTGGTTAAATAGATTTTTGCACACCCCTAGCCACCTCCCACCAGCAACAAGTACCGAGGCTAGAGCAGATGGGGAGAAATCACCTAGTGTTTTGTCTCTACTGGGATTTGAACCTGAGACCCTTGGGTGCGCACCTAGAAACAAGCCCTTTCCAAGTATCAACTGTAGAGCATTTGCTTACCAGCTAATAGATAAGTGACTAGCAATTAATTATGTTCCTCTTTTCTACTCTAAGCAAATGGTTTGTTCTCTCAACTGTTGAAGGACACAAATCCATTGCCATTGTCCGAGTAACAAATCAGAGTTCTAGTCTTTTCTTTCTTTTCTTTTTTCTTTTAAATTATGTACTGGGCAGATATAGATTAGAAACGGCACTTGCTTCAAGTTCTGTTCTTCACAGTGCCCAGCATCAATGCCTTCATTCACTTGTGTCAAACTTTTCTTAAGTACGTTTTCTTTGCAATTCCTATCAGAAGGGTGATCGTGATAGCAACTGAGACCCAGAAAAAACTGAGAGCAGTCCTTCTCAATGGTTAAGAGGCCGAAAAAGAAGTGTCAAAGTTGGAAGTCAGATTGAGTCTCTGTAAAGAGAAATCCTTAGCACATAATCTTGTTGGGAAGGAAATTGATTCACTCTTCAAGAATGGTTCTGTACTTGGAAATTTTTCTGGAAACAGGACCAAGAGGAAAAACAAAAGTTTGGATGCACCTCAAGAATGTCAGAGTTGATATAGATGGAGAAAATAAGACCAGAGACACTTCTGAATGGAATTTTGAACTCGTCAATAATCATGATATTTAACGAATTTAACGATTCTCTAACTCTCTATGTTACCCTACTTCATTAGCTCTTAACATTAGTTAGCATCTTTTCCATTTGTGAATGGCTCTTTCTCTGACCTTGTACCAAGAGTGTCCACTTCGTGCAAAGATAAAGTACTATATATTCCCAATGTTATATATAAAGGACCAAAATATCTCTATCCCAAATTAAAGAGTGAGATATTTATGTCATTAAGTAGCAAGAACATATAATAATATAAGTGAATAAGGATTGGGCTGTGGCTCACTAGGATTAGAAAAAATAGGGCAATTAAAATGCTTGCCAAGCTTCAGTAGAAGCAGTATCTGTTCCAATGAGAAACAATAGAGGAGCCGGGGGGCGGGGGGGGGGGGGATGGGGAATCCAATCCCAATATACGAAGGTATGATCCCAGGTACTATTTTGGATTAATATGCATTGATTCTACAAGATTTAATCTTC
>JAJOOS010022351.1:0-24246 GCA_029582725.1 Solanum chiquidenum | reverse complement strand
AAGTGACTACTACACACTCAAAAGGAATAACACTCTTTTGGTTTCCACCTTACTAAAATATCGCTCACACTCTATTTTTCTTCACAGACTATTTTCTTATATAGTCTATGAAAATCTCACAGCTCTCTAATTATTTTACTCTCTCTGTGAATTGGTGTATCAAATGAGGAGCTGAAGAGCTCCTTTTATAGATGCAATTGCATTGCACTATTCAAAAAACATGCCACCGAAAATTTGCATTGCTGCAAACTTTGTTGACAAAAGAAAAAGTTGCAGCTATTGTTGACAAACAAATTCAGCTGCATTTTCTTTACAACAATTGCAGCCACAATTGTTGACCCAAAAAAACTCATGGGATGGACCCCACAATATGTACCTAAGTAGATACTATAAGTTTAATTACCTTATTTAACAATATAATTTGATTTAATTTAATTAAACCTGTAGACGAGATGATTGCAAATATTAAAGCAGACACATAAAAAGAATTAGACATACGCATGAACGGATGTATTGAAACATAATTAGGTAAATGAAATATGTCATCTCGACTCTAAGTACTATAATTTAACTTTTTTCCAGACTTGTGTGGAACTGAGCGTAATTGTTCTTGTCATCTAACAACTTAAAAGTTTATTCATCGCTATCATAACACAAAATTTGACTGTGTTCAAGACGAGCATGTTAAATTAGAGGTGTATCAATATTGTATTTGTGATATTTCATACGTATGTGTAGTTTCTGAAATAACCTGAAAAGGGAAGATAGTAACTTATTTTCATTTGAGTTGTTAAAAACTGAGAATATTATACTAACTTGAAGCATTTTTTTAAGGAAATGATGATAAAACAGCTCCAATGGGGAATGATAATGAAAAAGCTCCAACAGGGAATGATAATACAGCTCCAATAGTGCAGGATGATAAAAAAGCTCGACTCGTCATCATTATCATTGTGTCAACTGTTATAGTTGTTATTCTTACTGTGTGTATTTCTGTCATCTTAATGAAGAAGCGAAAGAGGAATTCTGGTAGACAAAATTCAAGGTAAGATAGCGTATAGTATTTGTATGATTAAGGAAAGTTGAATTTTCACTATATACTCTTTTTGTTATTACTACTACTTTGGTGAAGGTACACTCGGTGATGATATTAGCGATGTAGAAACCTTGCAATATGATTTTTCTACAATTAGAGCAGCAACAGACAACTTCTCAAATGCTAATAAATTGGGACAGGGCGGATTTGGTCCTGTGTATAAGGTGATTAGGCCTGCATGATGTATAAAATGGACTTTGATGATTCATACAAAAGACCACAACTTAGATTGGGGTTGAGGCTTCGTTGTTGATGAAATTATAAATCATTCTTCAATTTGTGTTCTTCTTCTTCAGGGCAAGCTACCAAATGGACAAGAAGTAGCAGTGAAGAGATTGTCAGCAGATTCAGGCCAAGGTGATCTAGAGTTCAAAAACGAGGTCTTGTTGGTAGCCAGGCTTCAACACAGGAATTTGGTTAGGTTACTCGGATTTTGCCTAGATGGAACAGAGAGACTTCTCGTCTATGAATTTGTTCCCAATGCAAGCCTTGACCAATTTTTATTTGGTATGTATATCTTAATTTTTTGTCAGTGTAATTTGACATGTTGAGTGTAGTCCGGTGATCTGCCTTATTTTAGTTTTGGAAAACTAAGTCCACAAAAGCAATTATAATAAGTTGTATTCTTCCTCTTATATCCAGATCAAGTTAAACGTAGCCAACTGGATTGGGAAAGGCGATCCAAAATCATAGGAGGCATAGCTAGGGGAATTGTATACCTTCATGAGGATTCTAGACTTCGCATCATTCATCGTGATCTCAAAGCTGGTAATGTTATACTTGATGCAGAAATGAATCCTAAAATTGCAGACTTTGGCATGGCAAGGCTATTTAAATTGGATGAAACTCAATGCAACACAAACAGAATTGTTGGGACCTAGTAAGTTTAACATCTCTCATTAGGTAGACTGTTATTTTTCATATCAGTATATATAGGAAGCATTCTTTAATCATTTTTAGCAAATGGAAACCTCGATATGAAAACAAATCTTTCCTTGAAATGTTACCAGGATTTTCAAGATGAATTCTGTTATGGTAATTTCTTAAGAAATGGTTACCTCAATTTTGTTGAGCTAACTTGATTGTCCCCTCTCCCAACTTATGAAGAATTAATTCCTTTCACACACCCCTTCATCATAGGAATATTTTACGCATCAAATCTTTCTCCAATCGTGCCTAACTAAATGTACACTACCATGTTAGAGAAGTCAGGCAATTTTTGTTTTGATTTTGCAGTGGGTATATGACTCCAGAGTATGCAATGCAGGGGTAATTTTCAGTGAAATCAGATGTTTATAGCTTTGGAGTACTAGTCCTGGAAATTATAAGCGGCCAACGAAACATTTGTTCCAGAAAAGGAGATTCTGTGGAAGACCTTCTGAGCGTTGTAAGTAATCACCTGGTCAATCAATCAATTAATTAGTATTCCTCAATTCCAAACTAGTTTACTGTTACAATTAGTGAAAGGTTAATTAATTGAAACGTTCAAAAGAAAAATTAATGATTTTGTGTGGGCTGAACTATCACAGGCTTGGTGGAACTGGCGTGAAGAAACAATTTCAAATTTGATAAACCCTATGCTGAGGGGAAGCTCAGAACCTGTTGGTGACATAATGAGATACATCCACATTACTTTATTGTGCGATCAAGAAAATGTTGCTAATAGACCAAACATGGGTACAATACTTCTCATGCTCAGTAGTCGCTCTCTGAGTCTTCCAGTTCCACACAACAATGTAAACCCGCAGATTTTACACTTTGGAGATGGCAATTCAACAATTTCCGATTCAAGAAACTAACAGAAAGTAAATCAATATGTTCATCAGGAAATAATGAGTTGATTACTGAGTTGTATCCTCGATAACATCCTTACATATAGTGCTAAACTCTCTCTATATATATGCAAACGTATATCATTCATTTATAGGCATGGTGTAAACACCGGATGCAGATATGTTTTTACTTGATGGATTTTCTTATTTACTTTGCTATTTGTTCGAACCCAATTAGTTAGGAGTTCTTGCGATTGATTTATCAATGATTTTTTTTGTTGTTGGACTAATTTGCTAGTACTTATTGAACTTGTAAAAGTGGTGTAAGTTTTCAATAGTAATGGTAATGTATTTTGCCTCTATTTATTGAGACGGGTAAGCTGACATTCTGAATTATTACAGATTCGTAACAATTTGTAAAATTGATAATTGAGGTATAGTTTTAAATTAAATAATACTGGCATAGTTGAATTAATTTATTTTTTAAAATCTAACTGAGCAAACATTTAAGCGAAATATCATGGATGGAATGTTTGGCAAAAATATAAGAGGAAATATATAATTACCCCATGGAACTTATACCTTTTTTTTAAGTAGACACCTTAACTTTACGGGGGTCCTATAACCCCACGAAACCATCCAAAAGCACAATAAATACATCATTTTTTCACCATCAGTGCTCTCAATCCAAGAGCGTGTGCCACACCTCCAACCCATTTAAAAAATGCCGGGTTTTATCCTAACCCATTTACTTTTTAACCCATAACCCAAACCCTAAGAAACTTCCAACCCATTTCACTTTCACCTACCCTCATCTCTCTCTTCGACCGATCAAAACCCTAAGAAACTTCATGAGGCGAAGCTAGTTGGTAACATTGCTGGTTGAAATTTGTTGAATAGTGGTGTCGGAACGAAGAAGTGAAGGCTCATATGTTAGTTATTTGAAAAATCTTTGAAAAAAAGTTTATTTTACATTGTAAGTGAATTTTGTAGTGATTAGTCGTTAGTTTATTTTACATTGTTTGATGCGTATTTTGTTTGTCATCATGTTGTTGTTGTTGTGTATATTACTCATCTGTAGTTGGCCTGTTGCAGTTTATGTGTATTTCTTTGTTGGATTGTTGTTGTTGAATATTGTTGTAACTTTCATTGATTCAGTGTTTCTGAGATCTGTTTGTAACTGTGTTTTTAGGATTTCTTACAATGTCATTTGTTCTTATAACTTTGAGATGGTATCATGGGGGGGAAATTGTGTTTGGTCCCCCATCTGATTATGTTGGTGGGTCGTGACTGAATTCTTGGAGGTAGACACTGATCGAATGTCTTATTTTGAATTGAAAGGCTACATAAAGGACTTAGGATATACAACAGATTGTTCATTTTTTATTAGATCTCCAATCGATGACTTTTTGGTTAAAGTTAAAAGTGATAAGGTTATTTATGACATTTCCTCCATGTTTAAAAATAGGGATAGAATGGATGTTTATGTGTGTCATGAGGTCAATGAGCCAGAAATTGCTCCATTGGCTTTGGATTATGTCCCTCATGTGATGGACAGTAGTGTAGGTGGGGAATCTTTTACATCTTTTAATGAAGTTGAGTCTCCTAACCCTAATTTTGGATCTTCAAATTATCCTACTAAACCTTCTAGTCCTCCTTCTGAATATTTCAACACTTCATCTCAGCCTTCTAATCCTCTTGGTGAACCTTCCAACACTTCATCTCAGCCTTTTAATTCTCTTGGTGAACCTTCCAACACTTCTTATTAGCCTTCTAATCATGATGTTGAACCTTCCAATCTAAGTGTAGAAAGTTCAGATGATGAATCAGATTTTGAATCGAATAATGACTCAGATGAGAGATCTGAAGTGGATAGCAGTGAAGAGAGTTTAGATAGTGTTGTTCATGAAGAGTATAGGGATTTCAGGGTTCAAGAAGGCATTTCAACAAGTCAAACAGGAGAACTACAGAACATATTCATACTACTGAAAATGACCCAGATATAGGATATGATGAAACAAATGTTGGCAGCAAGGATAGCTTATTAGGTAAGTTAGGGGGTGACGAACCTTACTATCCAAGTGATAAAGCTCCTAGCTTTGAATTAGAAGAAGAAACAGGTTGGGGAAATGGTGAAAAGGTTGAACAAATTGTTAGAAAGAAGAAAAAAATAGAGTTATTTTTTATCCAACTTCTGAGAAGATTGTTTGGGAATTAGGTTTGGTGTTTGCAAATGTAAGAGAATTTAGGGAAGTTGTAACCCAATATGCAGTTCAAGAAAAAATTCAAATTGAGAAATATGTGAATGAGCCTGGAAGAGTCAGAGTTAGGTGCTACAAAAAGGGTTGTCCTTGGTTATTGGCTGCAAGTTTGGATAGCCAAACTACAGATTTTGTGGTTAAAAACTATAAAAACTACAACCCTATCCATATTTGTGTGTCTTTAACTCATAACTATTTGTGCAATTCAAGGTTTTTAGATGTTAGATACAAGGATAAAATAACTGAGCAGCCAAACATCAAAATTATCAAGTTGCAAGAGCTTATTAGAAAAGAATTGAATATTCAAGTTGGAAAAACAACAGTGAGAAGAGCTAGAGCTAGAGCGTTAAAAGAGATTATGGGTGATCATATTGTTGAGTATGGTAGAATTTTTTATTACAGAGATGGATTTTAAGAATAAATCCAGGTAGCACTTGTATTGTTAAAGTTGGAGAAACTGTTAAAACTGGGCATAAAATCTTTGAAGGATTTTATGTGTGCTTTCATGCTTTAAAGAAAGCTTTCTTTGGAGGTACTACGAGATGCATTGGCCTAGCTGGATATTTTCTCAAATGAGTGTGCAGAGGTCAGTTATTGGTGGCAGTTTGCAAAGATGGAAATAACCAAATGTTCCCCATTGCCTGGGTAGTACTTGAGGTTGAGAATAAATTTACTTGGGCATGGTTTTTGACTCTAGTGAAGAATAATCTTGATCTTGGAGAAAAACATGAACTTATCCTGATTACTGATATGCAAAAGGTATGTCCTTGGTTATTAATACACATTCATCTTATATTCTATATACTTTTTGATTCACATTAACATTTTTATATGTTTATTTTCTTTCTTTAATAGGGACTGGAAATTGCAGTGGCAGACTTATTACCACTTGCTGAACACAAAATGTGTGGTAGACATGTCCTTGCAAATTGGTGCAAAGATTGAAAGGGAATAGAGAGAAGAAATGTTTTCTCGAAGATTGCAAAATTTACATTTGAAGCTGAATTGAGGGACTACATAAAGGCTATGAAGAAATTGGGAAGTGACTGTTTGGATGGTATTTTGTACTACAATATAGAAAAATGGTGTAAAAAATACTTCAACGAACATAGCAAATATGACTCAGTTGATAACAATATGGCAGAGAGCTTCAATTCATGGATATGGTTTGCAAGATACAAGACAATCATTACAATGCTGGAAGACATTAGAATAAAGATGATGAAAAAAATTGGTCAATTAAGAGAGTTCTCAAACATATGGGCACTAATATTTCTTCCATGGCTTTCAAGATTTTACAACAAAATACTAATAAGTCAATACAGTGTAACATATCATGAAATGGAGAAATGGTTTTTAAGTTGTAGACAAAGGTTTTACACATTGTGTAGACATTGTTAGGCGCACTTGTAGTTGCAGAGCTTGGCAGCTTAAGGACATACCTTGTCTTCATGGTGTTGCTACCCTACACTACAAGCAATATGAACCAATTCATTATGTGGCCAGCTGTTATAACAAGAAAACCTACCTAAGGACATATGAATATGTTATCTAGCCAATGAACAATATGAATATGTGGCCACCATCTGTTAATCCAACAGTTCAACCACTAGCAGTTAAGCAGTTGCCTGGAAGGCCAAGTAAAGCTAGAAGAAAAGAGGCAAATGAAACAAAGAGAACTGATAAGCTTAGTAAATGTGGAGTTGTTGTGACTTGTAGCAATTGTCATACAAAGGGCCACAATAAAAGAGGCTGTCTTATTCCTCTAACTGTTCCAACTCGAACTGCAACTCAACCACAGGTAAATGTATCAATTATCATTAATATTTAGTCGAATATATGCTAATATATTGTATTATAATAACAAGGCCAGAACAAATAATAAAAATAGTAGAAGAAGGGTCAAAGGAAGGGGGATGTCTCAAGGAAGCCAGGAGAACACACAGGCAATGCCTCAAGGAAGAGGCTGAGGAAGAGGCTGAGGAAGGGGCAGAGAAAGGGGAATGCCTCAAGGAAGACAAGAAAATGAAAACACAAGTAGTGAAAGAGAGATGCCTCAACAAAACCAATTGAATGAAGGCACGAATAGTGGAAGAGGCAGAGGAATAGGTATGCCTCAAAAAAATCATGAGAATGAAGGCACTAGTGATGGACAATCTTCAAGACCTTTTAAAAAATCAAGGATGGTAGGATTTGGAGTATTAGTTGGTGATGATGGTTTTACAACTGTTAATGTAAGTACAACTGTTATTGGTTGGTGATGATGATTTTTCATATACTTTTACTAACCTTTGTGATTTATTTTTACAGCCTGAAATGCCAAGTAGTAGGGTTGTTGACATTGGTACAAGAGTTCCAAGGAGGTCTGGTGAAGTTACTGGAGATATTGGCTATCAACCACGTTTTATAGTGAAATGGAAGGGAAAATCAGCCATTACGAGTAATAGACTTCAACATATGAGGGGTGAAAAAAGAATTCAAACAAGGTCTGCAGCTGCTGTTATTAATGAAAGCCAAGACAATTCAACTACTAAGAAATAGTTGACTTTGGGGTTGGTTTTTTTATGTTTGGTTATTATTGTGTTATTTACACTTTTCTTGATACCAAACTATATTTTGATGCATTATTCGGTATCAATTGTGTTTTGCCAAGTTTGTTTATGCAACTCTCTTCTTTGTGATATTTAACCAAGTTGTATCAACTTCAAACTTTCAGTAAGAATGAAATGAAGTTCTTATTTTGTCACAATGATAGTCATTCTGATTAGTCTCTTTTGATCAAGTATGAAAGGAAGTTGGCAGAAGAGATTACAGTGTTCTGTATATTGTTAGATGGTCACAGATATCACACAAAATATATATATTACACAACCAAAAATCAACTAAAAAACGATGTATTACACAACCAAATAAGCTTGCCTTAAACCAGAAAAAAAATAACTACAACAAACTTCCAACGTATTACACAACCAAACATCAACGAAAACAACAAACAACAACCAAGGCAATTCCAATGGCATACAACTACATTTTTTAGCATTCACATTCTTATTAATGCCTAAAATCATAAAAAAACACTGCGACAAACACTATGATATGCTTCCAATTCAAGATACTACATTTCATCATCTTCTTTTTTATTAGCTTATCATGACATACTTGATCACCTTTCTTCTCCAACAATTTCATCTTCTTCTTTTTACTTTTATAGAATTGTAATGCTTCTTCCAATTCCTTAATTCTATTCGCCAATCTTGGAATAACAGACTTGGATCGCATATCAATCTCCTCAAGATCCCTCCATCTAAAGTACTTGCATGAATTTTTCTAAAATAGGCCATAACACATTGAATTTAATGAAACATTGAACGAAAAAAAGAGTAAAGAAATATGTATTGAACTTACACAAAAGCGTGGACAGAACCAAAATCTTCTAGCTGAGTTGTCCTCAGACCACGAAGTCTGCAATTGCATCAAGTCTCCATGTTTGCATCGCATTGTTAAATGCAACAATGAATCGTTCTTGTCATTACAGATGTGATTCAAGCTTGCATTTGACATCTCTCCCTCAAAACCTAATCAAAGGAAATTGATTTCACATATTTTAAACAAAAAAAAAATTAAAATGAGAAATTGATGATCTCCAACGGCTAACAATGGAGAATTTTGGGAAGGTGGTCTATTTAATGAAGAAGCTAATTCAAATTGGAAATGCCACATGGAGTTTTAACATTGTTTGGATGTTGCTTTTTTATTCCTTGACGCGCCCAACCTGCGTGACAACACTGATGGGTTTGAAACGGGTCAAAATGATGTATTTATTATGCTTTTGGATGGTTTCGTGGGGTAATAGGACCCCGCAAACTTAAGGTGTCTACTTAAAAAAGGGGTATAAGTTCCATGGGATAATTATGTATTTCCTCAAAAAAAAATATTGACAACCATAATTTAATAACATTGTTCAAATATTTGATAAAAAAGTAATATATACCTTATGATGGTCTTATTACCATCCTGAATTATTTAAAATAGAATAAACATATTTTTAAAATCTTGTAAAATATAGGCGTATAATTAATAATAATCGACAATAGAGTCATCATATCTATAGTTTTAGTTAATTATCACTCACAACCAACATTCATTGACCTCAAAATTTTAAAAAATTACATAAATATTAGTATTAAGAAACATGTTTGAGTTAAAAAATTTATACTAAAGAAGAAGTGCAATTTCTTAAAGTGATATTTTAATCCTACTTGGTGAGCTCTCTAAAAGGAAGAAATACTTCTCTAAAGAAATCCTTGGTTTTTTTACTTTGATTTCTAATTTGACATTTAATTAGCAAAGTTACTGGACCTTGTTTCTTTTTGGTATTATGTAGAGAAAATGATCAAAATGGTCCTTGATGTATAGGGGTTGAATTATTTTGATCCTTAATATATATCACCTTATCAAAATAATCCTTCATGTATATAAAAAAATTATCATTTTAGTCTTTAACCCTAAAACTAACCATAAAAGTAAAAAGTGTGGTTAGATTTAACGGTGGGTCCCATTATTAATACATTGCAAGCCTTTCTCCCCCAAATCTTATCTCTTCACCCAATTTTTCTTCGCTGAAAAAAAAGCCAATCATTTTTACCATTATCAAATTTCTCTTTGACTAACTAATTAAAATCTTTTAAAAATTTTAACGAATGTTTTTAAAAATTTATTTTCTACCTTTGTCCCATTCAATTTTTACCTTGTATATGAAAAATAGAATTAAAAAAATGTGAAAAAATTATTTATTTCAAAAAGGGAAAAACAACAAAGCTATATCCTTTTCGTATAGAGCTTCAACAAGTGAATATATAATTAAAGCTTGAAAAGAGTTAATTTATGGCAATCTTCTAAAAGAAATTAATGAAGTGTTTTAGTTAGTTTATTTAGTTTGTATTTGTGTCAGTGGTCTCATGTTTTTTTTTATTTGTAGGTATGAAAGTGCAAGCTACTGGAATTGTTTTGTAGAGGTAGATGGAGATAAGAAATAAGTGTAATGTGTGTAATTTTTCTTGTAAGAATATAACAAGTGGGTGGATTGAAGTTGAAGAATGATCTCTAATGGTGAAGGAGAGAAGATTGAAGAAGAGGGTGTCAATAGTGAGGGACCCATCGTTAAATCTAACCTCCCTTTTTACTTTTATGGTTAGTTTTAGGGTTAAGAACTAAAATGATTATTTTTTATATACATGAAGGACTATTTTGATAAGGTGATATATATGAAGGATCAAAATAATTCAACCATTATACATCAAGGACCATTTTGATCATTTTCTCGTATAATGTACAATCTCTTCTTTACCTATTGATTTGGCGAAAATAACATTTTTAAATACCAATACTCAAGCAGAAAGGAGTAGAGAAATAGAAACATATGTTCATATTACCTCCCAACCAACTAAAAATACCTTTGGTGTAATTATGTTTTTAGTGTCATATGTATTTTTAATTTTTTTTTGTGAATTTGATTAAAACCTATAAAAGGAGAATTAAAATGTGTAACTTTACCCAAGGCATATATATATTGAATATTTAATGTGTATCAATTAAATATTGAATAAGGTATATATAATTTTGATAAATAATAGGGAAAAGGGTCTGATATACCCCTCAACTTTGTCATTTGGAGCTGATATGCCCCTCGTTATGATAGTGGCTCATATATACCTTTACCGTTATACAAACGGCTCACATATACCCCTACCATTACAAAATGAGCTCACGTATACCCTTAATTTAACGGAAGTGAAAAAAATAGTTTTAAATTTATGTTTTTGACTTTTAAATTTAAAAAAAATCATGTAGGGGTATATATGATCCTTCTAGCGAATTGCATGGTATATTTTAATCTTTTTTATACATAAATTATTTTTTGACATCTTTGATTGTCATTTTTTTGAGTTTCTTATTCTTATTTTATTTTTTTTCTTTCGTTCGTTAGTCTAAAGAGAAAAATTTAAAACTAATTTTTTTGTGGCTATATTATAATTTAAAACTATTTTTTTCGACTATATTGTTATTTAGTTTTTGTACTGAAAAAAATTGGGTCATATATAATAAAGTTTACAAGAAAATTAGTGAAACATAAATAAATTTGACCATCAAAATAATAACTTTAAATTAGTCGTTGAAATAAAAAAAAAGTCAAAAAAAATTATGTGTGAGGAGGATTAAATATACCCATATGGGATTATATATTTTTTTTAAATAATAATAATTAAAATTAACTTTTCACTTCCGTTAGAGGAAAATGGTATATGTGAGCTATTTGTATAGCAATAAGGGAATATATGAGCCACTTCCATAATGAGGGATATATCAGTTATAATTGATAAAGTTGAGGGGTATATCAGGCCCTTTTCCCTAAATAATATGATATGATTAAACGGTTGAAAGCTGAAAGTGAAGAAAATAAATACATGACACATATTAAACTTGTAAATAAAAAGTTCATAGAATTTGTACAGGTCTAATGGTAGATGAAAGGTCTTTCCAACTAAATTTAATAGACAATTAATTTTTATAAAAAAATAAAATGATAAATATACTTTTAAAAACTATTTTAGTAATTCAACTTTTGACTTAGACTTTTTCCACTTTTAATAGAATGATCTTGTTGACTTATATAACTAAAATCTAAACAAAATGAAGCTTAATTACTCCATTCTCATAATATTTTTTACATGATTTTAATTTGAGGAATAGTTTTTAGTAGTAACAATTAAGGGTCGAAGGAATTCTTAAAGAAACAATCAAAATGTCCAAAAGCAAAATTGTCGTCATACCAACCATTTGAATTTTAACACTACGGAAAGCTACCGTAAATATTAATGCTTATGTTTAAGAAAACTATTAGGCTTAGTGCCGCATAAATGTAAATGTAACTCTCATTTTTATTTGAAAATTAAATTGTTAAATCTCATATTGTATAAATTCTAGAAAAATAAAAAATTAAACAAAAGGGGTGAAAATGAACACATATGTATGTGTTTGCAACACTACGTTAGATAGACGACAAAGTAACATAATCAAAATCTTTCATTTTAAGTAATAATCTTTTAGCAATCTTTATTTAAGTTTCTTGTATTTAAACAAAAGCATATTGCGCATAAACTATTCAAGTATTATCAAACTCATCATGTATTAATAGGAGTTTTGTCAATTAAGTAGTACTTAAAAGAATAATAACACAAAAAAATAAAGAATAAATTCCATAACAATGCAAATGATACAGAATTACATAAAAAAATGGGTTGCATACCAAATTTATTTTGGACAACCATACCTCAACTCCAAAATGGAAAAGAAAAACCTAAAATCATAAGCTAACATAAAAAAAAAATGTAAAGGAATACATATGTCATATCTTATACTTCTAAGCTTAACACTTGAACTATATTGTAAGAAAACTTCTCTTTTTAATTTCATAATGAAGCTCTCTGCTTTTTTCTCAGTTAGCTTCTTGACGACATATATGTATATCATTATCTAGGAAGAAGAAAAGAGAACAGTAGATGATGGAAAAGAAAAGAAAAGAAAAGAATATGATCTAGGGAACAATTTACTGGTATTTATAGTGATATTTAGTTGTCTTTTCACCTACCAAATTAATGGAGCACATTGAATCATGATACATAAAATTTATTTTGGTTTCAAAATTCAAAGAGTCATTCATTAGTAAAGTGTAGTTGTTGAACTTCATATTTATTAACTTTCAGAAACCTATACTACAATCTAACAAAGAAGAAAAGTTCAGAAAGAAGAGGAACTTCATTGAAAGGAATTTGGATTTTACATCATATTTCTATTCAACAATGAGCCTTTCATACTCTTTTATAGTGAGCTTAACCGACTCAACAAACTATGCCAGTTGTGTTACAAATCACATGGCTGGCACATGGGCCTAACTAATTCTATAACAGAATTTAGAAACGACTTAAAAGAAAATCACACTTTCAAAACTAAAACTCCCCCTCAAACTGGAGGGTGAAAGACATAAAGCACACCCAGTTTGGAAAGCAACAGATGATGTTGTCCAATGCCAAGCCCCTTGGTAAGAAGATCTGCCAATTGCAAAGAAGAGCAAAGATAATGTGGTTCAATGAAACCTAACTTGACCCTTTCTCTAATGAAGTGACAGTCTATTTCGATATGTTTGGTCCTTTCGTGAAACATAGGATTACTAGCTATCTGAATAGTTGTTTTACTATCTGAAAACACTTTGATTGGAACATCAATAGAAACATGTAATTCTTTCAACAACCCGGCCAACCAAACTAATTTTGCTACCACATCAGCCATACTTCTATATTCAGCTTCAGCTGAATTCCTGCTCACAGTTTGTTGTTTCTTTGATTTCCAAGAGATCAAAGAATCTCCTAACTTAACCACATAACCAGTGACTGGTCTCCTTGTATTAGGATAGGAGGCCCAATCAGAGTCACAAAAACCCTGCAATTCTGTAATAGAACCTCTTTTAAGGAATATACCAAGACCAGGAGAACTCTTGATATACCTCACAATCCAAAGTGCAGCTTCCCAGTGAGACCTTTTGGGGTGTTACATGAACTGACTTAACATTTGAACACCAAAGCATATATCTGGTCTAGTGATTGTGAGGTAGATTAATTTGCCAATCAATCTTTGGTAGGCTATGACATCTTCCAAAGCATGATCATTGGTGATTCCAACATGTTGATCATATTCCATGCTAGTTAGCTTGTGATTGAATTCAAGTGGAGTGTTAACATGCATTGATCCACTGAGTCCAACTTCAGATAATATCTGCAAAGCATACTTTCTTTGATTGAGTAGTATTCATTCTTTAGATTTCATGACTTCTATGCCTAAGAAAAATCTCAATTCTCCCAGATCCTTCATGTTGAAGTTTTGATTGAGTGTGTCCTTGGCACTTTGTATCATATGTAAATCATTCCCACTGATTAACAAATCATCTACATACACCAAAATCACCACCATTACATCCCTTGATTTGTTGATGAACATAGAATGATCATGAATACTCTGGGTGTAGTCAGCTTTTAACAGGGCATTCGTAAGTTTAATATTCCACTGCCTAGAAGCCTGTTTCAATCCATAGAGAGACTTTTCTAATTTACACACCTTTAACTCCCCCAGGCTTTGAAATCCCAAAGGCAATTCCATAAAGATATCTTCATGAAGATCACCCTGAAGGAAGACATTATTCACATCCATTTGATAAAGATCCCAACCATGTAAGACTGCTATACTGATAACAGTTCTAGCAGTGACCATTTTAGCCACAGGGGAAAATGTTTCATGGTAATCAAGGCCTTCTCTCTGAGTAAAGTCCTTAGCAACAAGCCTTGCCTTATATCTATCCACCTCACCATTAGCTTTATACTTAATTTTATACACCCATTTAGAGCCAATTGCCTTTTCTCTTGGTGGCAAATCTACAATTGACCAAATGTGATTATCTTCCAGTGCCTTGATTTCTTGCTGCATGGCTGAAATCCACATGTGGTCTTGTGAAGCTTCCTTGTAAGAATGAGGTTCTATGTCTACTAAAAAAGCAGCAATATAACCCTGATATCTCTCAGATAAGTGATCAGTGAGAGAATACAAACCACTAGTCTTCTTGGGCACAACATAGTCTTTGATCCAAACTAGAGATTTGGTTGTCCTTCCTGTCTTCCTAAGCCCAGTAACTGCAGGCTGGGAAGGTGTTAGATCAATTGAAGGAGATGTAACACGAGGAGATACAATAGGTGCAGCAGCCTGAGTATTCTCAGTGTTCTCCTGCACATTATCCATAATAGAGTTATCCATATTCCTCTCAGCAATGTTGTTATCCTTCTGCTCATCATCTTCTGAGCTGGTGTGTCTGCATCAGGCACAAAAGGAGAGAATAATAGCAGAATATCTTCCTGGGAGCCCATTATTTTGAAGGGAAAGA
Organism: Solanum chiquidenum; assembly: GCA_029582725.1. Taxonomy (NCBI): domain Eukaryota; kingdom Viridiplantae; phylum Streptophyta; class Magnoliopsida; order Solanales; family Solanaceae; genus Solanum; species Solanum chiquidenum. The sequence continues at coordinate 9,132 of JAJOOS010022351.1, read as the reverse complement.
CATGTACCTTAAAAGAATCATCCCTACTAACAAAGTGTGATTTGGACTCGATATCATATAATTTGTACCCCTTCTAAGTAGAGGAGAATCCAAGCAGAACAACTTTCCTTGATTTTGCCTCAAATTTGTCACCTTTTGGGAGTGTGTTTGCAAAACACAGACACCCAAACACTCTGATATGGTCTAGTTTAGGAGCCTTCCCAAACAATAGCTCAAAAGGAGTTTTTCCTCCTAAGATCACAGTAGGTAATCTATTAATCAGGTAAACAACAGTTAAGATACAATCTCCCCAAAATCTACTGGGAATATATAATTGCAGTTTCAGAGCTCTTCCCATCTCTAATATATGTTTATGCTTTCGTTCAACAACATAATTTTATTGTGGTGTATAGGGACAACTACTTTGGTGTACAATGCCATAATGAAGCAGTAAATCATGCATTTGGCTATTGAAAAACTCAGTGCCATTATCAGATCTTAAGGTTTTTATTTCAACACCAAAATGATTACAAATCATGGAGAGAAAGCTTTTCAAAACTACAACAACTTCCCTTTTAGACTGCAGTAGTGTGACCCAGGTAAATCTATTATAGTCATCAACTATGGTAAAAAATAATGTTTTCTATCATAAGTGAGATACTTGTGAGGACCCCAAACATCCAAATGCACAAGTTGAAAAAGACTAGTAGACTTAGAACTACTAATAGGAAATTTTAATCTGCACTGTTTAGCTAATGTACAAATCATACAATCATGTTTTATTGTTGAATCAACACTGGTCTTCAATAGGGGAATATGTTGCATTGTAGTTAGTGAGGGATGTCCTAATCTGAGATGCCACAATTTTTTATCTCGCCACAATTTTTTATCTCTTTTGCCTTTGACATTTACCACTGTATTAACACTTGGATCAAATTTAGTCTTCAAAATGTAAAGTCCCTCTGACTCTTTACGAGTCCCAATCACCTTCCCATTGTAAAGATCATGTATTACACATAGATCAGGATAGAATGATACTACACAATGTAAGTCCTTAGTCATCTTTGAGACTGATAACAAATTAAACTTAAAATCTGGCACATGTAACACATTCTTCAATGTGTGATCTCCTAAAATGATTGAGTCTCCAATATGTTCTATCTGTATTTTGCTTTCTGTTGGCACCTGTACTCTATTATTTTCTGACTGTATCATAGGACTAAAATCTTTCAATAGTGTGTCACAACAAGTAATATGATGTGAAGCACCAGAATCAACGATCCACTCAACATTTGTATTCAATTTGGGCATACCTGCTGCAGTATTTTCCTTACAAGTTCATGTTGGTTTGGGAGCAATCATCTTCAACATTTGCTCCCTAATGAAGTATCCTCCTGGAAAATATATATGTGATCCTTCTCTTATTTGTGGTTCAGCATCAACCTCATCCCCTACAACATCATTATGAGCATAAGGTCTAGAACCATCACCTGTCAATTTTTTTTAACTTTTGAAAGCTGGTGGGAATCCAACAATCCTGTAACAACTCTTCTTGTTATGTCCTTTGAAACCACAATGTTCGCAAATGAGACCAAGCCTCTTCCCTTGGTGTTGATGATGTGTTAGATTTCTTCCTTGATTATGATTATTCTGATAAGGCATATTCTGATTCTGACTTCTTCCTGCTAGAAAAGTTAATGGCTCCTTACCTACATCCACGAGCCCTAACTTCCTCTGACTTTCCTCTTGAATCACCATAGCATACGCTTGGTTTACAGTATGAACAGATGAATTGAGGAGAATCACACTTCTTACCTGAGCATAGCTTTCATTTAGTCCAACTAAGAACTGCAACAATCTCTGTTGTTTGACATGCTCCACATGAGCTTCAGACTCGACACATTCACACGATGAAGGTGGCACCATGACATCAATTTCATCCCAGAGATCACGAATTTTAGAGTAATACGCAGTCACTGAATCAGTTCTTTGCGTCAAATTGCTAATCTCTTTCCAGAGATGGAAAATCCTTGTTAAGTTTGATTTATCAAACCTCGCTTTAAAGTCATTCCAGATTTTCTTCGAACTGGAAGCATATACTATACTCATCATCAATTCTGGGGCAACAGTTACGCTTATCCATGACAATACCACTGCGTCCACCTCTCCCACTTTACTGCTAAAGCACCTTTGTAAGAGTTTCTCATACAAGTCCCATCCACAAAACCGAGTTTGTTTTTTTACTAACAACGCCAATCTCATCGATCTACTCCACACACCGTAATTTTCTGGAACTGTAAGTTTCATAGGGATCAGGGCAACACCTGAAGTATCTGAAGAATGCAAAAATAACGGATGATTGTGATTTTCCTCCATTGTTGGAAAATCTGTAACTAAATTGATTGAAAACTGCGGAATTGTATTCTACTAGTTCCCGATCTCAACGAGAAGCTCTGATACCATATTAACTTTCAGAAACCTATACTACAATCTAACAAATAAGAGGAACTTCATTGAAAGGAATCTGGATTTTACATGATATTTTCTATTCAACAATGAGCCTTTCATACTCTTTTATAGTGAGCTTAACCGACTCAACAAACTATGCCGGTTGTGTTACAAATCACATGGCTGGCACATGGCACATGGGCCTAACTAATTCTATAACAGAATTCAGAAATGACTTAAAAGAAAATTACACTTTCAAAGCTAAAAATATTTGGTTTCAAAATTCAAAGAGTCACTAAATTGGAAGAGTCATTCATTAGTAAAGTGTAGTTGTTGGACTTCATATTTGGTTTCAAAATTCAAAGAGTCGTTTAATTGGAAGAGTCATTCATTAGTAAAGTGTAGTTGTTGGACTTCATATTCCATCATTATGTAATTAAAATATTCGTATTTAATAAATTAATTTTATTTTTATTTAGTGGAGGGGCAAAATGGTAATCTAACTTTGAAAATTAAAGCTTCCCACTTATAATTATATATAATATATGATATGATATGATGCATAGTTTTGAAATAGTTGCTCCATTTAACTTGAGCTAAATACATCTATATGCATTTTAATTGTCTTGCTTTGTAAGATAGGCGATAGCATCATATGGGCATCTCACACGTCTTTTCAACTTTATGGAAGAGGCAAAAGGAAAAAGAAAACTAGAGGAAAGGAAAAAGTCTCAATTTCTCCCAAACTCCTTCCATATCACTTTTTTTTTTTCTCCATACCACTTTATACTATTTAAAGAGCCAAATAACTTTTTGTTTACTAAAATCATACTCCCTCCGTCCCTATTTACTTGTCCGTATTTCCTCTTTTAGTTGTCCCTATTTACTTGTCCATTTTAACAAATCAAAAAAGGACAAAAAAAAATTCCTAATATACCCTCATTTAAACTTCTTGAAAATTTCTAAGTTTTAATTCATCCTTTTTGAAACCATAATTAATAAGGGTAAAATTGTAACTTCACTATGTTAATTATTGTTATCTTAATATGTGTGCCATTTCTAAAGTGGACAACTAAAAAGGGACAGAGGGAATATAAAATCTTACTTATTTTGTTTCATATTAATTGATTATCTTTCATTTTATATGATGTTTAAGAAATTATATATCAAATAATTAATTTCTCTAATTCATTCTTTATTTACATTGATGTACATTAAGATACTTAAAAAGTATTCATAATAGGAGTAAAATGAATTTTTTAAATTTAATTAAATAAGTAGACAAATAATTCGGAACATATAATTTTATTAAGATAGCCAACTATATATTATAGTAGGGATGGAAAAGTATGTAATTAGAAAGAGAAAATGATATAAATAGTCCCTTAACTATAGGAGTGGGTCTAAAATGGTCTCTTAACTATACACTTAACGGATTTAGTCATTTAATTATTTAAAAAATTATCAGCTTTAGTCCCTTAACTATACACTTACCGGTTTTAGTCCCTTAACTATAAACTTACCGATTTTAGTCCTTTAAGTATTCAAAAACTTATCAGGTTTGGTCTTTGTCCATTTTTTAATACAAATAGCTTAGGTTTATATTAACGAAATTCATGCCTCAAGAAATTAAATCTTTTACCAATTTTTTCTGTTGTTTCTCTCTCTCTGCTACTTTTTTTTCAAATTAACCTTATGCGAAGAACCTTAACCTCAACGGTTTAAAGTAAAATTCGCGAGGAAAGAAAATATAAGTCATAATTTTATTTAACAGAGGATAAAATGAAGCATATTATTGCTACTAATGACTTGAATATGCTCAACTTTATCATAAAAAGAAAAAAATTATTACCCGTTATATCCAAAGTTTGTACTCCAACGAATTCATTGAACGGAATTTGTTAAATTTTCAGAATTGAAATTTATAAAATGGTAGATTTGTAATTTTTTTAATTTATTTTAAATAGATCAATTTTATTATTCTATTCATTTTATTTTACGTAAAGAAATTTGAGTAAATTAAATAAAATCCGCACTAATTAGCATATTCAAGTGCGGATTCAAGTCATTAACAACAATTATATGCTTAATTTTATCCTTAATTGAATAAAATTAGGACTTTTATCTTCTTTCCTCATTAATTTTATTTTGAATTGTTGACGTTATTGTTCTTTTCATAAGAGTAGTTTGAAGAAAAAATGACGGGGATAGAAAAACAACTTAAAAAATGGGTTAAAGATTTAATTTCACAAAAAATTTCGTTAATATAAACCTAAGCTATTTGTATTAAAAAATGGATAAAGATCAAACCTGATAAGTTTTTGAATACTTAAAGGACTAAAATCGATAAAGTGTATAATTAAGGGATCAAAGCTGATAAATTTTTGAATAGTTATAAAACTAAATTGTTAAGTGTATAGTTAAGGGACCATTTTAAACCTACTCTTATAGTTTAAAAGACTATTTATGTCATTTTCTCTAATTAGAAACGTTAAAGTAAAAGCAAGTACAAATTTTGCACCTCGGTAGCTTGTTTTTATACTCTCCTGTCCCATCACCCCCATAAATTAGACTTGTTGACTTTGATGTTCAATTTGTCAACTTCTGAGATGTAGACTCAAATGAAATATTTGTAGCCTTTTTCTCTGAGTTTACTTATTTTATGTGTTGGTACCACTTTTAGGGTCTGTTTGGAAAGCTATTTGGTAATTGAAATTAGTGTAATTATTAGGGTAATAATTACCAGTCTAGTAATTACACTGTCTAGTAATTATACTGACATGTTTGATTGTCACAGTGTAATTACAGTACACTGTAATTGCACATGTCCTGTTTGGATGCCACGATGTAATTACACATGTTCTATTTGGATGCACAATTGCAATTATAAAATTATAATAAATTTTAAAAATAAAAATTAATTATTTAAAATTTATACAAGACAAATAAGAAACTTTATAAATGACATTAAATTAAATATTTAAGATATATATTCTTTTTTGATAATATATTAATTAATAAACATATTTTTTGTAACTAATATTATGAAAAAATAATTGATTTATATTTTTTCAAATTAATATATTTCAATTGAATTGATCGTAACAACTAAAAGTATGAAGTTTCTACGAATCGTGAAATGCATGTTTGATAAAAAGAATAATATATAAATAAAATGTCATAACTTGTTAAATGTTTGACGAAAATATAATCTATCAAGTCTAATTAAAAAATGACGTGCAATGTAAATTCAATATTACTAAAACAAATGAAACCGAAAATATAACATAAGTTATAAATTAAAAACAAAAAATTTAACATAATACTCTTATAACAAATTTCAATATAGCAATAAATATGATTTATTTTTATTTTTTCTTTTAATAAAGAAAACGTAAATCTATAACCTTACTTAACAATAAATTCTATTTTAATTTAAAAATTAGAATACTAATAAAATTATGCTAATGAGAAAATAAGCATGGCATAAAGAAATAGATAATACGAGAAAATTACATAGAATCACGTAAAGTAAGGTTGAGAACAAGAAGAAAATGAAATATAATAATCTAAAATAAAAAATAAACTTTTACAAATTTTTAGAATAATAATAAAAAAAAAAGAACTTAAAATAATATAAGTAAAAAATTAAAACAAAAAAAATAGAAAAAAATAAAGAAATTAAAAAGTAATCAGGTGGTAATTATACCAGGTAATTACCAATAATTCACAGCCTCTGCCTATGAATTATAGAGTGTAATTACACTAATTACACCAAATCAAATTATCAGGATGTCCTTCCAAACAGGGCCTTAGTGTACGTGCCTTGGACTTGTAGTCTAGCTAGCAATTATTGTAAAGTTTATATGTAAAAGTAACTCTCATTTTAATACAATGCATAGTTTTAAAATAGTTATACTCCCTCTTTTCCTAATTATTTATTCTTTTTTTTAATAGTTATTCCTAATTATTTGTCTATTTTGATAATTCCAAAATTTGTTTTATTTATTATACCCTCAATTAATTACTTTGAAAAATGTAGAACTTTTTGAGAATTTTAAGTTTTTAATTCATCCACTTCATAATTAATAGGGGTAAAACGGTAAACTCACTGTCAATAATTATTTTCTTAATAGATATGTCAATTCAAAAGTAGATAAGTAATTAGGGATCGAAAGTATTTAACTTGAGCTAAATACATTGATATCCACTTTAACTGTCTTGGTTTGTAAGATAGCATCATATGGGCATCTCACACGTCTTTTCAACTTTATGGCCGGGCAAGAAAAAAGTCTCAATTTCTAGGAACTTATTACGTACAACTTTATACTATTTGAAGAGCCAAAATAACTTTTCGTATTCTGGAATTATATGAAATTTTACTCATTCCATTTTATATTGATTGATTAACTTTCATTTTACGTGATGTTTAAGAAATTACATATAAGATAATTAATTTTTTCTTTATTTTTATTGATGTACATTACGATAATTTATGAAAAATATATTTAATAACATAGGCATATAAATATATATCATTAGAATAGATACAAAATAATGAACTCTAGATTATTTTAAAAAAAAATTCTAAATTTATTTAGGCTTTCAAAAAGTACTAATAATAGGGGTAGAATGATTTTTTTAAAATTAATTTTAATTTAATTTAATAAATAGACACATAATTCGAAACAAATATATTTTATATTTTAATAAGGTAGCCAATATTATGATACGGACAGAATAGTCTGTAATTAGAAACGTTTCCACCTCGGTAGCTTGTTCTTATACTCTCCTGTCCCATCACCCCCATAAATTAGACTTGTTCACTTTGAAGATTCAATTTGTCAACTTTTGAGATGTAGACCAACTCAAAAGTTGACTTATTTTTCTTTAATCCCTTTTAAGGAACTTTCAATTATTTTTTCTTCTCAAGTTGATGATGCCATTGACACCGCTTTGTTGGAAATTTCACAAATATTCAAGTGTATGGTCTGAAGAGCAACAGAGAAGATACAAGGGTATACTCCGTCTCTAATTACTTGTCCAATTTTTTTTATAATTGTCTTTAATTATTTGTTCATTTTGATAAATTAAGAAAGAACATTTTTTTTTACATATTATACAATCAATTAATTATTTTGAAAAAGGTAGAACTTCTTGAAAATCTGAAGTTTTTAATTCATAATCAACATGGGTAAAATGGTAAACTCACTATGTCAATTATTATTTTCTTAATTAGCGTATCAATTTAAAAATGGATAAGTAATTAGAGACAAATAGTAGTTCCCAGAAATTCTAAAGAAATCATTGTGGATTAATCATTCCAAGACGGTGATTTCGTGACTTTTCTCATGTTTAGCTATCTAAAATCATTCGTAAACATCATGATACATTTTCTATCACAAATCATAATCCTTGAATCCATAATTCAATTCAAGGGGAGTTAAGAGTTAATTCGAGAGCAGTCAAGATCAAAGTCTAGAGAAGTTCTTAAAGTTTTCCAAAAGTTTTTTGCAAATGTTTTAACTTTATTTACTTAAGTTTTGAGTTCAGTAAAGAGTAAAGTTGAAGTTCATTTCTTCAAAAGTATAAGGAGACTAAGTATTTCCAAAAAGATTTAAAATGTTTTCACATTTAAATAAGAACAGAAACTGAGATTTCCAAAGAGCCTTCGGGCTAATTTTTAGAAAAGAGTAATCGCTTTCTAAATGAAGCAAGAGGGGAAACTTTGATTTCCAAGATAGTCTTTGAGCTAAGTTTTTGAGCAATAATCTCAAATCACAGAAGAAGTATATTTTTAAACATAAGAACTAATATTATTATATTTTTGGGAGTAGTATTGAGCACCGATATGGGGGAGAATTCAGACAACTCACAGCCCCCATAAACCATATAGCCATCATGGGTAGAAAAGGGTCATACTTTTAGATGATTCATTTAGTGCTTTTTAGTATAGACTAGTAGATCCACTTAGTACTTCAGGTCCTATGCTCTTGGCAAGGCATATGATGCTCTGGCAGCGTGAGGAAAATCGATGTATCATCACAATAACTCTTACGTGATGGTTGTCGGTTAGAGAAACTCCCACAGAAGTTATTGCATTTTTATATACATCAGTTTATTTGTATTTTTACATACATCTCAGAGTTATTTGTATCTTTGCATACACACAGAGTTGACATCATGTTTTAATTAACTTTTCTTTATATTGCACTTGTTTTTAAACTGCTTTATATTGAAATGAGTTCAGTAAGTTGAGTTAAGTTATTCAGGAGTTGAGTAAAGCCAAGGTAAGTGTTTCTTTCAGATCTTTTTCAAGCTTTAGTTATGTTTACCATTCCAACTCGCATACTCGAACATTTAATATACTGATGCCAATTGGCCTGCATCGTATTATGATGCAGATTCAGGAAATTAGGATCGGCATCCGGCGCACTGTTGATCATGTTAAGCACTTCAGAGTCAGTGGTGAGCCTCTTTGCATTCCGAAGGACTCCTTTATTGCTTTTAGTTCTTTTCAGTATTTCATTCGTTAGGATTGTCACGCCCCGAGACTACCCCCGAGACGCGGACACGGGACCTAGGACCACAAGTGATCCCAAGCTAACCCTGTTGGCATGATCATGAGCATACTAAAGATAATAAACTGATGCGGAAGCTAAATTATAAATAAAATGAAAAGATGGGGAATACCCATATACTATA